>JAQFYZ010000038.1:0-95802 GCA_034695085.1 Cylindroiulus punctatus
TGGAAACATTTTCAGAAAACATGTTTGCAGAAACAATGTTTCTAGGAAATGTTTGCCAAGTGTGGACCAGGCTTTAGGCCTAAACACTCCTTTAGAGTGAACAGGATTTTATGATTTAAAACGTTTCTTTACCTGGATTAAGCGGCTGATAGGCAATCCTTGACAACTAAATTGTTACGATTCACAAACGTAAGAAGAAGAAAATCTCCCAACAATAAATACGAAACGGTCAAAATTGCATCAGCGAACAAACTACAAGAACATTCGAAGTACGTCACCGGAAATAGGAAGTCCGAAAGTGAAAGCAACAATGCGCATTACCGGAAGTGACGCATTGGCAGTGTAATCAGACGTCGGCACCAGAAATTCCCCATCAACGTTTTCATCCGCCTTATCGCCAGTTTTGCAAGTTTTATTTGTTGAGAAAAATACACATGCATTTACAAATTATGAAAACATCAAGATCTCAAAAAGAGCAAGCCAGGTCATATTCATACACTGTTCAAAAAATTACAATCTAAACAAATCTTATCTTATTTTTACAAAACGTTTGAATTTCCTGGTCAATAATGATGGCATGTTATGGCTTTGAAAATATCCCTAACTGATGATGGGTGATAAAGGGGTTCAGCAAATCTCGAAAAAGTGAACGTCCACAAATGATGTTCATTAGATATAGGGTCAAATTGCTAGCATTTTGGAAAATATTTTTCTTTCTGTTCATATCAGACACTTCTAGCATTTCTTGACTTGATGTTTTGGAAAAAAATTTGAAAATATTTTTAGTAATGATGATGTCAATATTAGGGGGACTCTGGGGAGGGTCAGCAAATGATGGCACGCATAGATGGGGGTATCTGGTAATCCCGAGAAAGTGATAACATTTCCTAATTTTTGACCAAAACTCTTGTTACGTTTCCTACAAATCCAGCACTTATCTCACCGACCCTTGACCTGGTTGGGTCAAGGGATGCAGAGCTCTTGGAATGATCTCCCGGATTGATGTCCAAATTTATGCGTTGGTCGATGTCTATTCCAGATCGTCTGAATATGGTTCCATCAAAGCAAAGTTTCTGCTTGAACCCCAAATCAAATCCGCCCTGGTCGTGGAGGTTCCACCCGGAGTGGAACACGACTGTCAGAGTGCTGGCATTGAACGGAAGTACCGCTGAAAAGACAATATTTTTAGGTGTCCAACGTCGAAGAACAGATCATGGCAATGCCACGGCAAGAGAAAAACAAGCATCAACAGCAATGCCATACTTTGCGTTCCGCGGTCCAGGTAACCGCAAAACCGCTGCTCCATCACTTCAAGATAGCCGTGTCGACAGTCCTCGCTCTGTTCCAGGTCGAAGTGGTTGAACGTCACCACCAGCTCACAAACAGCAGGATCATATCTGAGGGAATTAAACAAAATTCTATTAAGGGGGTCCAGAACAACCCATGCTTATACCTGGGTCCTATGAACCGGGTTTACACTTCATCGATTGAAAATCTAAAGCTGATTTTGAATTTGATATAATTTTATATCACCTTTGGACGGTCATTCGGCAATCTCTGAAACTGTCGTAAGGATTCGGATAGTTCGGTGACATCCACCTAAATTCTGGATCGTCCCGGCTGACGTCGCATCGTGCAGGGAACGGGGGTGCTGGCGAAGGGGTCGTCGAGGAGTACGGTGGTGGCAACGGTGCGCAAGGAATTTGCCGGAAACGCAGGGAGAACACACCACCGCATGTGTAGATGTTAACGCGAAGAACACCTCCTGGAAATCGGTGACGCCCTGCAAGAATTTAAGGCAGAATTTACTAAAGTCGCAAGTTATATTGTAGCACAGGGTGACCACTTGTTTGATTTCACTCGTTGCAACCGAACGTGAAAATTTGTGAAATTCTACAGAAAATAATTTTTTTTTCTGCACAACATTTTGCACATCTATGCAGACATCTGCACAATTTTCTGCAAAAATTGTGCATAATATTGTGAGGATTTCTACACATCTGCAGAAACTTTTTCATCTGGGTTTACTGCGTTATTTACTCTTTGATGCACCATGCAAACCACGGTGCAAATTTTACTTACTGACAGTGCCCATTGGGATGGCACCGCAATAGCGCTGGCCATCGACTTGCAGATATTCGCCAGTGCATCCGAGCGTCTCTGGAAGCCGGAAGTGCTCGAACACCACGTCCAGGCTGCAGATGTCCGGCCTGGATTTGCAGACTTGGAAAGAGCAAAGACTAGGCCCTGGTGGCCAGTGAGGGCCCTCGCTGCTGACGAGGAACTCGTCTTCCTGATGGGTGCAGTTGCAAGGGCCTTGCAGGGGGTAGGGGGGATACGGGTATCCTGGTATCACCGGGGTGACCGGGTACTGCGGATAGGTCTTCGTCGTCGGACAAGGAAGCTGCTCTCCTCTGATGCGAAAGTAGGGTGGCCGAGCAGAGCCAGACCGGGACCGAAACCGAATCAGGAAGGAGTTGTCTTGGTCGAAGCCATAAATTTCTGCAAAAATGAAAATGAGTAATCCAATTGTGCAATCCCAGAGCTTTTTTACCGGCATTAATGTGTTATGGCCAGCTTTCAATGCATGCACTCACTGGTGGTGTCCGTTGGTGGGTGGCAAATTCTCTGGCCATTCATTTCCAGATATTCGTCCAGACACTCTTGGGGACCAGGGGATTCTCGAAAGTCCAAATAGACGAAGGTGATCTGCAGAAAGCACATGTCCGGGCCTGATTTTCTGTAAATTAAGAAGGAAAAATGTGACAATTCAACCCCAAACTGGATGTGGCTCTTATACAAGTATGAGTTCGTACTTGATAACGTATTTGCAGTCCAAATCGCCGGCATATGCAGCATCGTAATTGGGGCTGGTCACTTCAAACTGCCTCTGGTCCAATGTCTCATCACAATCGCACGCTTTTGGCGGTCCTCCGTGGGGACCATCAGGCTCTTGTCCACAGGTCAGCTGACTGCCCCTGATCAAAAACCCACTGTTGGAAGTAAGGGCGTTCGTACGGAAACGAATGACGATTTCAGGTCCCAAGAATGGAAATATGCCTTTTGAAAATTAGGAAAAAAGCTGGCTGTACTAAGATACTTGCATTGTCATGGACACTACACCCTGTATTTGATCGAGAAAGTTGGCTTCTGCTAGCGGCTAGTAGGCTGGAAGTGGTTGCCAAGATTATGGGCAACAAAATGAGTAAAATTATACTTCTAGGCTAGGCTACATAACAGCATGTATTCCTGAAACTTCCTGAAAATGTCAGGTTTTTCAGGATTCCCATTCTTACTTACGTCGAGTGTTTGGGTTTAACGATCCGCAAAATCTTTGTCCATTGATTTCCAAATAATCGTACAAACATCCGTAGGTTTCTTCCAAGTGAAAATCTTGAAAAATTAGCTGCAAGCCGCAGACGTCATGATTTTTCTTCACAGTGAAAATGCAGTCGGAATTATGCTCGTAATGTCGGGGATAATTGACGCTGTTGAAGATGAAATTACGCTGGTAAAATGTGGACAAACAGCTTGGACTCACGTCGAAAACTGTAAAAACAGAAATTGCATAAAAATATTGTAAAATTCACTGCACGTTGACATTTGCATATAGCAAGTAAATTCTAACGTACTTCTAGATGAAACGTTTAAGTCCTGCTGAATGTTCTGTAGATGACCTTCCTTGTCCTAAAAAAAGAACAAAATAATAAGAGTAGGTGCCACATAATGGCAAAACAGCACATCATATTAAAAACCACAATGTATTGACGGAATGTATAGAGGTTTTCTTAAAACTATCTGATGGATATAAACGCACGAAAACCAGGGCCTTATATTTCATAAAAAATGAGAAGACTAAATAGTTGATGGATATGAGAGGTAGTTGTGAACAGTTGAGGTTGTCATGTCATGATATACATGTATGTAATAATACATGGTTAGGAAACTTAAAAAGATGAACTCCTCACAGCTATCCATCAGATTCATAAACTCTTCAATGAAATTGGGCCTTCACAGTCAAAATCAACCATCAAAAAAACAAAAAAAAAAAACATTTCTGTTATATTTTGTAATGTTCTTTTCAAAGAAATATTTCGTAAATAATTTTCTATGCCAAATTAGAATTATAGGTAAACTTTTTCAAGAAATACTTAATTGCTGTTTATTCCAAATTAGGAGAGCACTTTCAAGAATGATTTTTGTAAAATCAATGATAAGTGTAATTGAATTACGGTAACATTTTATCAACATCTACAAAGAAAGCGACCCAGACAAAAGGGAAAAGCGAAAATAGCTGTACAAGAATGAACTTGTCTGAACTTTTAAACGAAGATCAAGTTATCCAGCGCCACCTAGTGTCAGACGAGCAGCCAGAAGGCACATTGCCGCAAGCGCTTCCCAAATGAAATAATCATAAGGCGCTTCTAATAAAAGATTTCGACTCAAAAACGTAAACTGTCTTCGAAATCGAACGACACCGTGCAGCACGTTTTTTCGCATAAATTTAAACTACGGCGCTTTTAGTACAAGACTTCGACCCGGAAATGTAAGCATCTTTGAAGTCAAACGATACCAAAGAATGCTCTCAAACCCTTAATTCGCAGGCTTGGCTACTAATCTTTCCAAGATATTTCCGAAAACTACCAAAGAAAATAAGTTTCAAATGTAGGCCTAGTTTTCTAAAAGGGTAATTGAGAATTTATATACCTGTATTATAATGAAAATAAAAAATGTAAAAAAAATCTCTATGTCGCAAAAAAATGCATTTCAAAATTGCATCCGTAGCAGACTTGTTAGAAAATTAGCTCTTATAAATTCAAAACGCTCAAGATATTTTGAAAAATTAACGTTCACGTCAAATCAGTACTACAAGTGTATGTTTGTGGATGATTTGAAAATAGCCTAATGTTCCATTAATTATACATTTTCGTAGAACAACTTTTCCAAACACAACGCATTGAAAGAGCACTCGTTTTTGCATGAATTTATGTCAATTTCAATGAGAATGGGAAAAACACATGCATGTATGTACATTGATACAAAAAACAAAGACAAAAACAACGTCAAAAACTATGCATAATGCATGTTAAACAATGCACATTAGTCATCAGCGTTCACATCATCCTAATTTTTTAGGACACGTACGGATAATGGAGGTTCGGATAATCGAGGCTCAACTGTATGTCTTTAAAAACAGGGTGTGCCAAACAAAGCCTTATTTTTTTTTTTTTTTTTTTTTAGAAAAAATCCCTTCATCAAAAGCATATCTTCACTTAATTCGTATCAAGGCGTTGGAAGTCAATTTCATAATGGACAACGAAATCTATCGATTCCATACAACTGAATTAACAATATTTATCGTTTGACAAAAACGGCATTGCAGGCCACCAACTCCATTTTCGCAAACTTAATTTCTCCTACGAAAAAAAAAACTGATTGTCTTACGTGTCTAGTCATGAAATACAGTTCCTTCTGCTGTCGTTCATCACCCTTTACTTCTCCCATCGCAATAAAGATCAATAAAAGGCCCCAAAAACGAGCTGATATCCGATTGTTATTCGCCGCATCCTCCCCAGCCATTGTATTTTCGCCAAAAATACTGTACTGTCGATTTCCCACTTGGCCCCCGACTTATATTTATATAGCTTTCAAAAAGTGATTGTAAATCAAGCCCAATTCCCAGCGGCCCAATCCCGAATATTTCCTTCAACTTTTTCACCCCCTTTAAAAAAATCGCACGCCCACTTTGCATCACAAAGGCAAATATTGTACGTGACGATTCTGGCTTTTTCAGAGCCAAAGATTTCTGACAAGGGTTGCAAAAATGGCAAAAATGGCGTCACGCCTATCATTTTCAACGAATTTTGGGTGGAAGGGGAGAGAAATTGGTGGCACAAAAAACACAATTGGTGTTCAAATATTGGTGGTATAAACGATGCAGGATGTACTGCTAATGAGGGCTCACGCCTGTTTGCCTGTGACGTGCTAAGCAGTAAACTTTTAAAGATCCTTTCAAAGAAACCAAAATGTAAAAGCCAATTTAGAAAAAAAAATTTTAAAGTTTTATTTTGAACTTTTAGCCAAAACATCAAAACAGCTCAAAATGTTGAAAAGACTGAGCCCTAACTCCTTGAGTAAGTTTTTGGATGTCATCAGGGGACGTTCAAGTTTTACGTCATCACAACATAGTGAGATCCTCCCCACAGTGATGTCATCATTCTTGGCCCAAATTGAGCGAAATTTGTATCAAAATTAGATTCGGGTTTCCATCCAAATTATCAAGTCGATTTCCCTGGCATTCTACGACTACTGTTCAGTAAATTCCCTGATATTTTACAGCGCATTGCACACAATATTAGGCCATGCTAAGAGGATTGATTTTCAAACTGAATCGAGCACACATTTGTAAAACGTGTTACAAACTCATACTAAACCACATGTATCTCAAAATTTATGACTTCCCTGACGTTTTCAATAATAGCCTGACTGTCCATAAAGTTGAATTCATGTATAAAAAACACTGCAGGTAAATTTTTTGAATAAAACTGAATGCCAAGTAAAAGTTTTTAAAATGAAACATTTGGGTAAAATTTATCCTTTATCATAATTGTGTTGCATAAATTTTCGAATTTTTAATAATACCTTAACATTCCAGAAAGTTGAATCTATGTAGAAAAGCACTGTAGGTCAATTTTTTTGCACAAAATTGGATGCTCAGTGAAATTTAATGAAACATTTGAGTAAAATTCATCCTTTGTCATCCTTGTGTTGCATAAATTTTCGAAGTTTTTTGTTTTAAAATGTGCTGTTAGAAGACGAAAATCTACAACTTGTGCTTAAGTTTCAAAAATGTCTCAATTCAAATGATATTATCATGATATTACCACTAATAAGGGGTGATTTGAAAATGATGACGAATAATGTCACAGGAGGTACTGCAGATGTAGGAAATCAAAAATCAAAATTAGGATTTTCTTCAACTTAATACTTGAACGTTTCTTTGGAAAAAAAGGTGAGAATTGGTAAAAATGTCACTTCAGCACCTCCTTAATCCGTACATGCCAGGCTTAAGATTCCCAGACAAATACTGATACTGTTCACGTAATCTTTGAAGCCTGTTCTTCTTCCTTGCTAGTGATTAATACCTTTTTGATCCCATAATCTTGACAAATATCGGCGCACGTAGCTACTTCATTGCCAATTTCAGATCTGATTTTCTGCTACATCTGGATTGAAATCTGTTGGCGACATTTTCATTTACTAATTACCTCCCCGGCGCAAAACTGCATCAAATTTCCTAATTAATTGATGGCATCTAGAAGGAATTAAAAACTGAGAGGCTTATGCTTTTCGTTTCTTTTATCCTGGCTTTTTTCGCTCATTAATGGCTCAAATTCGTCCTTCGTTACTTACAGCCATTAATGCGACACTCGGGAATAAATCCGGTACATTATTTCATTAGCCCAATAATTAATTTTAAATAATTAATTTAAGAGAGGAGGCGTTTTATCACGCGAGTTAAAGTGTTCAAACCATCACAACGGTAACCACTCACCGACTTCGGTAAATAGTTTTTGTTAAATTTAATTAGTTTTATTCAAAATTTCTATTTTTGCTCAAAAGATGGCGCTGCGTGCACGAATGCCTCAAACGCCAATGGCGGCCATTTTCGAAATTTCAGTTTCGAGCAAACCAACTGTATCAACCCAATTTATTTAAACTCACTGACTATCATCTCACGTACATGTAAGTAGAATCTGAAAGTAAGTCATAAATTGAAATGAAATCCAATTTATAAGGTGTTTCCCACATAATAAAAAAACTGACTGCAGGTGGTTTCGAGATTGATTTACATGCTGTACTGATGATACTGGATTCATCGATACTGACAGTAGCTTATCCAGATAAATTATTATCATTAAAAACCCTCTGTAAGTGGGATTCACTACCACGGGATCTTGTGTAAGTGGGACACCACTACAGGTTGGAACTCTAGGAGGGCCCCATGATGGTAGTGGTGCGGGGTTTTAGGGCCAAATGACTCAAAGGCAAAATGGTGCCCAAACAGTGGCACAGGATGCACAAAGATATAGGGATGAACATGCAAGAATAATAACAATATAACATGGAAGAAGAAGGGAGGGTCCCATGAGATCCCACTTATCCAGGCTCGACTGCATACACATTTATGAGCATTTGGAGCTTCTTGGACATGAAGCAAAGTTTGTTCACAACCACTCCGCAATTTTTGTGAGAAAACTTTTTGGCACTCGATCAACGTACATGTAAGTGGTGCTGGTCTCTGACTTTTAGTGTCGCCACGCAGTTTGTCAAAGCGCTCGCTCGATGCCCCAATAAAAGTCATGAAATTTTTCGCTTTCATTTTTACGACATTTCGACGGCATTCATAACGACGTTTTGAAGCACCGCCAGTCAGACCGGAAATGTCCTGACCGCGAGCATAAAGTCAAGATGTCCTCCTCCAGGGTCGTTTCCCCCACCCATTCCCCCACCCACAGGGGCGAAATTTCTGGCCAATGGGGGTGGAAATTAAGCGCTGTGGGTGGTGGCACAAGACGCCGTTAACATTGATTCCACTAAAAAGTGCACTTTTCAAAAACGTCCCATAAATTATTATGCATATGGCCTCCGGTACGAGCGGCGCGGATGAACGAACTTTTACAACTGTTTCCTGCGACAAATATATTTGGCGTTTCCGCGACAATTTTAAAATTCTCCCCAACTGCAACCGGGGGATTCCATGTGCGGAAAAAGTGCTGGTGAAAAACTGATGCCATTTGCTTCAAATGTGCATGTACGATCATGCAACCAGTTTGCAGCTAGTTTGGCCACGTGCTGGTTGCGAAACTGATTGGTTACCACTGCGAGCAGATGGGTAATCAACTTTAAACAACAACAAAAAGTATGCCTTAGTTTTTATGCCATTTAGACCGGAGTCCAATTACGGAAAAAAGTACGTGTTATAGCTTGTTGTCAAGTCATGAAAACTGATTATAACCGAATGTAGTCTGTATTGTAAACTGATGAAAAACAATGGAACCTGATGAAAACTAAATCAGAAAACAGAACGCAAACTTATGAAAACACTAACTTTATGAAAACTAATACAAAATGAAGAAAACGGAGGACTATAAATGAAAAGCTGACAGAACCGATGAAAACTTATTGTAACCTTATCAAAACAGATTAAACCGCAGGTAATCTGTATGTAAACTTAGTGAGAACTGACGAAAACAATGAAATCTAATAACAAGTAAACATTTAAAAAACCAGTTAATGAAACCAGATTGCACACTGATGAAAACGGATTGTAATTATTTAATTAGAACCATTGATTGTAAACTTACGAAAACACTAACTTAATGAATACTAACGTAAAGTGAAGAAAACAGACGACTATAAATGAAAAGCTGAGAAAAACTGATGAAAATTGACTGTAACCTGATGGCAGCTCATTAACCGAATGTAATCTGTATGGAAAGTGATTGCAAACTGATTAGTACAATGGAACCTGATAAAAAACTAAAAATAAAAAACATATTTAATGAAGACTGATTGCAAACTTATGAAAACTAGTCTTAAACTAATGTTTGCTACCTTATCGAAACACTGTTACCTAATGAAAACTAAGTAAACTGATGAAAACTGAGCAAACGTGATTGTTAACTGATTGCACAAGTCGATGCAATAGCAAACTGGCAATATCTTGCAAAGTGACATGGATAACTTTTGGCTGCCTTTGACATGGACTTGGGAAGAATCCCAATTAGTTGTTGAAAAATTATTGAAGTAGTCCAGAGTGGTCCATAGATGGCGCTGCAATAAGGCAAGCAGTCATACCCTTATTAAGACATGATTTCGCTGAACAGGAAATATTTGTCAGGTTGTCATGTCATTTTATCGCTCTAGGTTTATCATCACTCTGCCACGCCGATGACCTAACCCAGGGAAGGGCCTGTAAACAATTCCTGAATATCCCTCGTCCTGTGGGACCCCCAAATGGCGCGAATTCATTTCTAGCCCCATGGCAGCAAAAGGCACGAGTGCAACAAAGCGGACTTTCTTTCCCTGAAGGCAATTTCGAGGCCCATTTCTTACAGTCCAGGTCATTTCTTGTATCTGGCATAAGCCTCTTCCAAACGCACTCCCCAAAGATCTTTTGGCTTCCATCTTACTTCTCTCCATCTACCCAATCCCCCATCAGTTTTTCAGCCATGCAAGAGGCTGGGGGGCCCTCTGAAGAGCCCTACCCCCCTGCCCCCATCCCCCTTGGAGTGTCGTCTGTCTTGTTTAAGTTGTTCTTTTCTTCCCCAGCTTAGTTGTTGAAATTTCCTCATCATTCAAAGGCACTTTCTACGGTCGGGCGCGTTTCCCCGACCGAGCGGGATATATAATCTCCCACATGGTGTATTTTATATATATTTCCTCCTTTTTCCTTTACACAAAAAAATGGATGCCAGCGTCGAACTTTGCCAAAAGTGGCGGTGGTCCTTTTCGCCTTCCACACCCATAATGTAATCTATAATGCGACCGACTAGCTGACTCTCTAGCCTGACTATCGCGAGTTAAACCTGCCTGTGTTGGGCAGCCAGCAGGATGAAAAACAAGTTAGTCCTCAACGAACAGGTGCCCGTGACCAAAAAAAACCTATTTCACAGCATAAAAATCATGTTACAACAACCTATTCAGATAAATTTCATCTACTTTAAAATACAGTGCAATGGCATACAAATATACAATCGAGTAACATGCTTAAACTCGCTATCTGCTCCATTTTGACTCTAAATGTTTGCCATTTCAAACCAAGGCCACAAAACCATAATGTGTTAAAAGCAAAACATTTACACCTTACCTCGCATAATTCATCACGTTGACTTCAATGAACTTTTTGGCACCGGTTCAGCTGGCGTCATTTACTTGTACGTAAACCTGAACATGCCCGAGAGATTTTTGACGATTTCCTCTCAAGTCCATCAGTCTCATCTCGAAATTCTCCGAATCCACACACTGGCACTTCCGGAATCAACTGTACAGAAGAAGGATAATTAAGTTCATGATCCAACTAGATTACTCGTTAAAACAATGGCTCGACAGAAGATTCTAAGAACTAAATTAGTGGTCGATTGTTACCAGAACAGTCCCGGATTTTACATTCCCAACTATGGGAAATAACGGGATAGGCCGAATAAAGTAGACACTGGTTACAGGTACCTATTCGTTTATTAACATGGTGTTGGGCGCCAACCACCTTGAATGCAACCTCAACCCACTTTGAAATTGAGCATCAACACTATTTTGAACTGTCACTAGTGCAATTTTGCACCAAAGTCTATCTGGCAAATCACTCACTCGACGACTGTAAAGTTTCAAAGGTGAGGAACAAGGGCTGAATTAACGCATTTACATGATCATTGACGTACCGATTAAAGCTGCAACTTCGTTCATGAAGGATTTCCACTATAAATGACTCCGAACAGCAAGTATCACCCCATGCTTCAGCATTTCGACAAATTCTTCAGGATACAGATAGAGCGAGATACAGCAGCTAGAAAAAAGTGAAGTAACGCTTGGTGAAAGGTGCGTTAAACCCAAAATTATAAACGTACGAGTGAATTCAACACGGTCCTGTTTCATAAACGATTGGACAGGCAAAGACCATACCAGGCTTAGCTCGCCCACGCGATGGAGGCTCCCAACGCCAGAGGTTGGGCTGTTTGCACCGCATTATCCCCTCGCTCATTTCTTATCATTACGCCTCCCATTTTCGTCATTTTTTTTCCTTCGTCCCCAATTTTACTGCGTTTAAGTTTAACTTCGCGGAAAGAATGTCCCCATGAATAGCGAGACTTCCAATTTCTGGATACTTTCCACGGTGTTTGAACGGCTACAAACACCGCCATTTAAGACATCGGCTGCGTAATTCGCTGGAAGCCAAAATCCTCCAGAAACAAGCGCGGAGATAAAAAACGAAAGATAACAGTTTTTCGACTTGGCAACTTTACCAAAGATGCAAATTCGACGGTCCAACAGGGGATGAAATTCACACATTTGGAATTCTTGACTCGAGCCGATTTCCTCTCGCTGTGGATGAACGGGATAGTTCCAGTATTGAAAACCATATCAGATTACCATCTTATTGACATTTAATTGTCGAAATTGGAGACAATTTGCGCGAAACTGTACAAGTTCTAGAAATACAAACTGTTCTATTCTCGAGATGGAATTCTTGACGTCATAGTCGACCGCAGCGCCAAATAGTAGCAGCGGAGAGACACGTCACATTAGAAACAAATCTGACAACTGAAAAAAAAAACATTGACGGAATGTAAAACAAAGATCATTTACACCATTCTTCCTAATCTTTTCCAAATCAGGAACAATTTCATGGAAGTCCACATAGCCTAACAAGAGGCTATAGTCGTCCCGGCAAAAGAACGAAAAAATGGCGTCGTTCAAACCAATAGGATGCTATTTCCTGTTTGCGATTCGTCCATCCTGTCATACATATCGAGCATGGCAGCATATACCGCTGAAACTCCTGAAACAGTACATCGATAAGCCGAATCTCCCCGACTGGCTGTAAAATTTCGGTCTTTTGCAGAGACGACTATAGGCGACAAAACATGGCGTCCGTAAGTCACGTGCAGCCATCGACCAATCGAAAACTAGCTCGACGCCGCAGCGCCATCTATGATCCATTGCTGGCAACTCGGGTTTTCCCAGGGCAAAACTGTTTCAAATTGGGGGTTTTCACGGGATCAAAACGCGATAAAAAAGGGCAATTTTTCTTGTTTTCGTGCGAGTAGACGAATTAAAGCGACATGCAAAAATGCGCCAAAAATGTGACAGAGACAGAAAAACCATAAGAAAAATGAAGGCGCGTCTTCGCCCAGGGTACTACCCCCTCCCCTAATGCACCCCTTAGAAAAGCCCGGATTTAAGCCTAAGAGCATACGCTTTTGAAATTAAGAGCAAAGTGGAGTTTAGCATCATTTATCTCTCGGGCCCGAAAACTCGCTCCCCAGCACCGCGATTTGATAAATGACTTTTTGATATTGAAATCTCAACCCATATTCAAAGTTTTATGCATTTTCACGATATGATGAGTAAGGCCCCCTCCCCCTGCCCCCTATCTAGCCCCGCGGCCCCTTAAGGTGGCATATTTATCCCCCATATCTCCAAAAAGCCCCATCTTGCGCCTTACAAAAGAAAAAAGGAGGGGGTGGGGGTGGAGAAAGGAAAAGGCATCAATTTCACACTAAGGCCATCGGGGGGAAGAGAAAAAATATTTCCAACATTAGAGGAAATAATAGAAAATAGGTTCCGTGAACACTGACAGGAAAAGGGAAATTTTTTAATAGGAAGGAAGTAGGATATTTCTCGATTTTTTATTTTTCGAGTAATACGTTCGTGGAATCGATATTTTCTCTACGGCTTAATAAGATTTGATTGAAAGTTTTTGAAGCCGATTTGTCCCCCACCCTCACTCCTCGTTTTTGCAGCCTTTGACGTTTCTGGATCAGATCAGAACATACGTTTACAGTTAAAACGTGCACTAAATCGTACGTGAATTACAAGTTAACCATTCGAACCAGAGAATTCATCGGTTATACTTGCCAGATATTGCACCCGAATACCTTCGACTATTTTGTGTTACTTAACTGTTATTTAAATGACACAATTTGGGGCTATGAAGGGTGCGGCCGAAATAATTAGACGATTTTAATCACCTCGCCACACGAAACTTTATTACGTAGCTGGTCAAAGCCCACACCGCTGGGTAGTGGGGTTCATAGCAGTTAGTCCAGCTCGCAAAGTTTAGGAATACTAAATAAATCAAAATGAGTAACTGAAACTGAAATCAAACCGAGTTTCGAATTGCCCGTGTAGGTGGGCAAACCATAATGGCTCGGGTGCTATCAGTGATTGCCGCCTGTTAGGGGCAAGAAGAAAGTTTCGTTTTTCCAAGAAATAAAACGCCGTTGAAATTATGATTAGTTTTCACTTTCGTCTACGTATTTTCATGGGTATCTATGGAGGCTGTGGAGGAATTAAAAAGTGATCATGCGTTGCAGCGCCGTCAAGCGGGAGTTTTATTTTTATAGGAAACGACCACACCCTCTAACGGAATTTTCAAGCTTTGCTCCAAGACAGCTTCAGACTTGTATATCGGCAGCTTGCATGGGTTTAGCATATTCTTACATATATGTAAAATGCTCAATAAAATGGCCATTCGAATTCTACAACTATCCTGTACTGCATGCCCGTTTCTGGGTCGGTTTTCATGGATTATGACGAATGTACAAATTAAAAAACTCAATGGTTATACTATATCATAATTTAAAATGTCCCAGCCAAGCTGCCCTCGACGATTATTAATGTGAATTACACCGTTCATTAAGGCCCATTGAAAGTGCGTTGTAACATTGGGGACACCCTGCATAACATTTTCAGAAACAATTTCGCCTTTCCTAATCAACATATAAAAATATTTTTTTTCTTAACATTAACAGGAACTGGCGTGTGGAAATGTATATGATATTAATAAAAACGATAATTCTACGTTTGACCATTTATTTTGCTTTACGGGCGATAGATAGCAGCACCTGCCGTCCGAATGGGAATATAAGAGATTTACCGTCGTTGGCAACATAAAGAATATCTGGAAAAATTCTAAAAACGACATGTCTTTTCATTTTATACAGCGCAGCAACTTACTATCAATATAAACTTTGAATTAAAACATTTAGTTTCATTTAAAATTATCCTATCTGTCCAAAATTATAAAAATTCAATTGCAAAAAATCACTTTCAATGAGCCTTAATGGACTTCCTTGACTTCCATGCACGAAACAGTTTTAAGTTGGCCAGTTTACAACAGGCCTCGTTAGTAGGGCTTACCATTCAATCCTCGCTATTTGGTGGCTACTTTTTTCCCTCCCCCCCATTACCGCCAGCCGACCATTGTCCACCCAAATTGTTTCATTGTTAATTTCATTTCGACCGCTAAGTCACTCTGGTAATCCTACTCGGGCTATTTCTCTCCCTCGCCCAGTAATGGCTTTCGACTTGGTAGCCTAGCTTTTTTATATCGATTTCTCATTAATCCCCCTATTGATGAATCGCCAGCGGGCCCCTCCATCTTCCCATTCTTAGCTGCAAGGCACTAAATTAGATCCAAAACCCCCTTAACAAATCTTTTCCATTCTTCCTTAACCCTTGCTCCTCCCACGCCCACAGCACGATCCGAATGGATTACGAGCAAATACTTCATTTTGTAGAACCGGATGTGCCCGATTGAACAGAATTAGCCAGCGATGACCATTCGTTGGCATCAGGGATTGAACGCCTCGCCCACCTAAGCCCAAGATTAATTACGCGGACACCTGAATCGAGCTCGGCCAATGGGGCTGACCAGCGGAGCAAAAGGTGAGACTTAAGTAGGCTGCAGCCATCCACACTAAACAGGCTTCATTACTGACGTTTAACTAAGTGCTGCTTAAGACTGAGGCAGAGGGTTTACCCCGAACATAAAACTCGATGCCCGCCATGTGCATAAACTTAGAAATAATGCACACCCGATGAACTGAGATGCTTTTCCTTCGATAGGGTAGTACGAGCAAATTCTTGTTATGTAGGGGAAAAAATGTTAAGGCTCAGTGACTTCGGGGACACCCTGCATACCATTTCCAGAAACAATTTCTCCTTTCCTCATCAACATATGCAAATAATGTTTTGTTAACATTAACAGGGACTGGCGTTTTTTGGCATGCTGCGCTGTTGAAAACTTATGGAAATGTATGATATTAATAAAAACGATCATTCTACGTTTGACCTCTTATTTCGCTTTATGGGCGATTGAGGGCAGCACCTGCCGTCTGAATGGGAATATAAGAGGTTTACTGTTGCTGGCAAAATAAAGAATATCTGAAAAAATTCTAAAAACGAAATGTCTTTTCGTCTTATATAGCGCGGGAACGTATCATCGATATAAACTTTAAATTAAAACATTTAGTTTCATTTGAAGTTATCATATCAGTCCAAAATTATCAAAATTCAATTGCAAAAAATCCCTTTCAATGGGCCTTAACAGCCATGCCATTTGCTTACGATCGAAAAGTCATTCGTCATCGAGAAAAATGTTTTTCCACGTTACTCAATTCAATTCAACTCAGTACCCTACTGTCAGTATTTTCAGTACCATGTGGTGGGGGGGGTCTAGTCCATTAACCCAAGTGAAGTTCAAAGGGTACCACCATGTTGTGGCGGACACCAATTCCTTCAGTGTCGAAATGCATTTCTCGTAGCTTAAGGCTATCCTTTGGAAGAGAATTCCAACGTCTGATGGCATGCAAGAAATACTATAACGAAGAATTTATTGACTAGTACAGGTGACAATCCTTTCTTTAATTGCATTATTATTTTTGCAATGCATATTAGTAAACAAAATGTCCACCAAATTTGGGAAGTTCAACAGCACATTTCAAAAATCTCAACGTTGTTCTATTTGTACGTCTGTCTCGGTAGTTGCGACAAAAATGACATTGTAATTGGAAAAATAAGTCACGGTCATGCAACATTTTATTAAAAAAAATGTCATCGGTTGAAAAAACTCAATTGTTACATGTGACTCATGGCCGCCATTTTCCCAATCGCGTCTCTAGCGATCGCAGCGCCACCCGCGCGTTCGAAAGCGGATTACACGCGCATGAGAATGGAACGCCGGCTGGGCGCCATTTGCAATTTTCCGAAAGCCATTGAATCTGCTCACTGCTTAGGCCACCATTTCTTCCCATAGTTTCCAAGTAAAAAAGCCCGAAAAACGCCGCGAGATCAGCGACGGCAGCCATCCAGAACCGAACCGTGAAAAGAAGAAATAAGACGCGGGCCCTAAAAAAAGAAGGTAAAGGGACTAGCGATGGATGGTCGGTGGTGACATCTCAGTCCGGCGTTCGATGGCATTTCCGCCACCCTCGCATTCCCCCGAGAGGGTCAGATGGGAAAATCCCCTCCCCCACCGAATCCTTTCTCGTAATTCGACCACCGGGAACGTCCATTGCGCAGATGATCTTTTCGTGCGTTTCCCACACGACCCCCCACCCTCCCCCTACTCTCCCAATGGTTTCCGAATTGGGGGAAGATCAGAAAATCCCGATATTTAAAGCGGATGGAGAGAGTCGGTTGCCACGCAACAGCAACCGACGTCGAGCGAGCACAAGGCGGTCCTCCGCCGAGACGAGCAGTCGGATCGGTCGGCGGCTGGGACCGGTCGCATGGACGGGCAGGATGGGGTCGACAACCCCCGACAATCCCTCGACAGTCACTCTCTCGCAGCGCGAGTTTTGGAGCGGCGATGATGGCAGTTTTCGACATGGTCAGAATGGACGGAAGCAACAGAGCCTCCGAGAGGAATGTTTCGTAAGTTGAACTGAATCAAAATCGTTATTTGGCCATCGTTTGTCAAGACTTCTTCCAGCATGATCCGTTGGATCATCAGCGCGCAGCAGTGGTCACGTCAGTCAGTATCGTACCCAGAACCACGAACAATCCAGTACATCAGAAAGATACTGCAAAGGCTCCCTGGAGATGACCAATGGTCCTTTCGAGTCTTGTTTCATCCGCGTCCTTCAGGTGCCCAATTCAGTGACTCGTCAGCCTGCAGCCATATCCATGCTGTTAGTTCGTCTCAGTACTGTACTGTGTTCTTGGTCAACATTTCACAGCAACGCACAAAATCTGTCCCATGTACCACGAAGGCACTCTGACCAGTTGTTCATCCAGGCATTGGTTCTTCGCGTAAATTCGCATCCTTCAGGTGCTCGAATCCACGTCCCTAGACCGTGGACTGTCTTCCAGTTCAACTCTGCATACTCTACTGTCAGCAAGTCCGTTACGGCCTGACAAGCCGAGGCATCTGAGTATCGGGCTGGGATAACATTGTCAGCTGTCGTCCACGATCGCATCCTCGTCGGTTTCTAGCAACTCGTAACCACCTGGCAGCCGAGGATCCTGTCAACAGATAGTTGCTGACGAGTGAACGCTGCAAGAAAGCGATACGAGGACAGTCATTGTTATCGACATCTTGGGTAAATTCATTTTCGGCGAATTTCTCCATGGACCATCACCAGGATGCACATTGGAGTAGATTGTAAGTAATCATTCCCAATCATCCTATATAACATCGATGGCTGTATCTTATAAAGTCACCGATGCCATCTACCAGAATTCGCCACCCTTCCTATGCTCTTTTGAAGAATAACTAAAACAGGAGAAATTTTTCGTTCCCAGAACATTGATAGCAACCTAGTGACAACAAAGCCACTCGTCGTTAATGTTTGGTAACGAGCAAAAACAGTTCAAAGCTCTTTCGAAACCATCGAAATCATCACAGTAGGCAGAAATGGGAGCCAAACAGCCAGCAGCGGTATGACGAGTCGAAAAATCCCCCAGAAAATCCCGGAAAATCCGCTTACACCTCCAGTCGCACAGACGGCGATTTTTGGCAACGAGCAGACACGACACTTTCAGCACAACCGAGCAAAAAGAGACGAGGAAGAAAGAAAAAAAAATGCAGCGCGTTAAAATCGATGACGAAATTATGCACGGATGGAATTGGAGCTGGATTGTGCAAAAATCCTGATTAACGAGAGGTCGTGACACTAATTAATTCAGAGGGGAGGGAAAAAAGCCATCGAGGAAGAATCTCCACCACCGCTCAAAGGTAGGACTTAATTAGCATCAGTAATTAACAAAAGAACGCCCCAAGCACGATTAATTCGTTTCGATGCTATTCGCAGATTAAAAACCGGGCTTCAGGAGTCGTTCAAAATCTCCTGGCAAAAATGAAAACTTCAAATTTAAAAGGGTCAAAGTGTAAAATTAACGCAAAACTTGTAAAATTCACGCAACCAAGCTTAACACGAAACAAGCTATGAACCAAGCCAAACCAGTGCAACAGATAAATACGGTGCTGCTTATCTGTTGCACTTGTACCCTTTTGAATATAGCTAGGCTGGGTTCATAGACTGCAAGAATTGACACGAATTAACTTTTCTTGATTCAACTAAACCTTCATTCGTTTATCCACTCTACTACGGGCTCTTGATTCAACTAATCATTGGTTTATTATTCACCAGTTCTACATTTGGGCTCCGCGTTAATGCAAAATGATTGGTAACCATCGTTGTCCATTTTCACTTTGTTGAAATTAAATCAATTATTATTACCATTACGAAAACTTCCTGCATTCTGTTGCACTCGGACCCTTTTGAATTTGTAGTCTTCGGATGTGTTTGCAACCTCTAAACTAAGCCGAAACATGCACAGACCTCTTGTTGTTCAGTGGAATACAAAACATTTCGCGATTTCTTTAATAGATCAAACGAGTAACTGAAGCTGAAATTAAACCGAGTTTCGAATTGCCCCTTGAATGGGGGCAAACAACGATGGCTTAGGTGCTATCAGTGATTGCCGCCTGGTAGGGGCAAGCGTGAGTGGTCGTTATAGGAAGGTTTGGGAACTGTTGAACTAGTGCCACACAAATCCTTCAAAGCAAAAACGTAAATTGCACCGTTTATTAATGAAAACGATAAAAAAAGATGCCGAAGATCCGTAGCCATTATCGCGTTTTCCTGCGTTATCTAGATTTCCAAGCGCAGTGTGAATGGGGTATTTGCAGATAAAGGCCCACGGTAACCTGGATAGACAGAAAGGGGCGATATTAATCCCCGATTAAGTGGCTAACACGAGAATTTAATTACCGGCATAGCCGGTCTGCCTGCCCACACAAACCCCGTTTCATATCCCCTCGATATTGTTTAATGGCGGATTTATGACGCCATTAATGCAGCGCCCCCAACACCCCCAAAACGAGCCTCCATCTGCAATTTGTGGCCGGCGGAAATTCCAGTCAAATTGCGAAATTTTCGGGAACGAATTAGGCCCAGACGCCGAGGATGTTATGGGGAGGTGGGCGGGGGCCACAAAAACTAGGCGCCGACGGGGGCGCCGTTACTTTTAGACGCTTTTTAACAACAGGCTTATGAGGGAAACAATGGCGGCCCCATTTTTTTTAATATCGGAATTTTCATGCTCCCATAACTACGCGTTGATGAGGTTTTCATCGGGGCAGGGGTGGGGTGGGAGGGGGAGGGGAAGACAAAATCCTGATTAATATTCAGGGAACGTGCCCCTCCCCCCTCCACCCGTTTTTATGCTTCTGCTTGTTAAACATTGGAAAATTAATTTTCACCGCGTATTAAAACTGACGGAATCAATTTGGCGGCGAATTTCCTCCCTCATTTTTTTTTGTTTGTTACCCCACCCCTCGTCGTGAGGGGATGCGCCAAATAAACGATCTCTGTCGTTTATGGGATGGGACCAGCCGTGCATGACGGGAAATGACGCTGAACGCCCCCTGGCGGCAACCAGCTGCGTGGTTGCAAAGTGGTTGGCAGAAAACAATAACTACTCAGTAAGACAAATGGCAAACTGGTCACGCTGGTGCCAAAAGTAACGAGCTTGCAACGAGTTACCATTTGATTGCAAACTGATTGCGTACAAGTTGCAATGGCTGGTACAATCGCTAACTGCTGTAACGAGCTGGAAACTGATTGCATACATGGTTGCAACTAGCTCCCATTTGTTTGCAAACTGGCTGCTAAATGTATAAGCTGAAAACCAATTGCTAACTAGTTGCAATGAGCTGAAAACTGATTGCTAACCAGTTGCAATGAGCTGAAAACTGATTGCTAACCAGTTGCAATGAGCTGAAAACTGGTTGTTATCCTGTTGCAATGACTGAAAACTGATTGCTAACCAGTTGCAATGAGCTGAAAACTGATTGCTAAACAATTGCAATGAGCTGAAAATTGATTGCTAACCAGCTGCAATGAGCTGAAAACTGATTGCTAACCAGCTGCAATGAGCTGAAAACTGATTGCTAAACAGTTTCAATGAGCTGAAAACTGATTGCTAAACAGTTTCAATGAGCTGAAAACTGATTGTTAACCAGCTGCAATAACTGAAAACTGATTGCTAACAGTTGCAATGAGCTGAAAACTGATTGCTAACCAGTTGCAATGAGCGTAAAATTGATTGCTATCCAGTTGCAATGAGCTGAAAACTGATCGCTAACCAGTTGCAATGAGCTGAAAACTGATCGCTAAGCAGTTGCAATAAGCTGAAAACTATATGTCATCTGGATTGAGCTGAAAACTGATAGCTAACCAGTTGCAATGAACAGAAAACTTATTGCTAAACAGTTGCAATGAGCTCAAAACTAATTGTCATCTGGAATGAGCTGAAAAGGATCTGAAAACTGATTGCCATCAAACTGCACTGAGCTGAAGACCACTGGCTGGTACACTCGCTAACAGGTGGTGACATTTCGCCCAATGTGCACTTGCCATTTGCAGAAATGCATTTTTTAAAAATGCACTTGGCTGGGATTTATATTGCACATGACGATTTGGCGACGAGGTAACAATTGAACGCTCCTTGGCGATTTCACGGCAATTTGTATTTCCTGGCGAATTCAATTGAGATTCGATTTAAAAACGTGGCGAAACAAATTTGAAATGCAACGCAAGAAGCGAAAAACAAAACCAAAATGACGCCAGGGCGCAGACGTGTCACGGTGGTTTGGGGCCCAGGGACCCAGGCGGGGGAGGATTAGCTATTCGGAACACGTACTCTCGAGAGCAGCTAGCAGCTAGGCGAGGGGCTCCGGGGACATGAAATATTAATTAAAAGTGATATTCGCAGTTCATCAAAAACGTCGTCAATCTTCAAAGGAATGCGAAAATAATCCATATCCGGTGCTGCGAAGCCGCCATTGAAGACAGGGCCAATGTGGCTGCAGGTCTTGACATGGCGCCTCTACGGTGCTGCCACCTAGTCAAACCTGATTGGATGCATAGACTTCTTCACACTTTCACCACACGGTGTTTCCACAGGAAAACACGACTCCCAGAAACCGCGAAACATTGGTTTACTTAGCAAGAATATGATCGTGGAAATGCATCGCGATGATTTTCAGTTACTATTTTCTCGCCTTTTGATGTTTTGAAGTTGAGAAAATGGCGGCTGACATGTTGTGACGACTCTGGGAGGTCAAACGTGATCACGGATCGATTCCCAATGGCGAGGATGCCTGCAACACTCGAGAACACATTGAGAACAGAGAGGTTTCAACTAGGTAAATTAACTAGATTTTGTGTAAAGTCTGGATGGGTTTAACGGTGAAACGCCCCTAGTGGTGAAAGTTGACACAAGAAACCTCACATGCAACATCAAAAAATGTCAGTGTCTCCTTTGTTATCCCCATACACCGTTACAAATTTGTGCAGAAAGATCAGCAACACCCTTTATACCGCGAAATCTCAAATTAACCGCCATGGCGCTCTATTTTTCAACCCCTCCGCCAGAGTGGCGGTCTTTTAGAGGTGGTGTTCAAGTAGAGGTGGCGATCAATTGGAGGTTTTACGATATGCGAGCACTATATACCTCGTCCAGACTATGCACAAAATTAGTTAATTTACCGAGTTGAGAACCTCGATTGGTGGCTGCTTTCATAAATCCAAGAACGCGTTTCTTGGATTCATGGAACCCTGCAGTCCAAAAGGTTGGAACCAGTTAACCAGGTAAATGAACTACATTTTGTGCGTAGTCTGAACTTGGTATAAGTAGTTAGCCCATAAAATGCGCACATTTCCCTATTATAATTGTGGTTATTGCAGCCCATTGAGCGCTTTCCGGGAAAGAATACCACATGACAGGGGTCGAAGTTCACGGCAAACTGTCCTAAGCCACGTATCAAGGCTACTTCCGGCAGTAGCGTTTCATGGCCGATGGATGTTTAAAACTTAATAAGTTGTGAATGAGACGGATTACTGAGCAGCTGCTCGCTTCTCGGAAGGGAAGATGGACGACAGGACATTAGGACAAATGCGACTGGACGTCCATATCGGGGACGGAAACGGAGAATAGTGGATTTTAAATTAACGATTTCCACGAATGTCTGGCTAAAAGCACCGAAAGCATTCGTTAAAATTCAACGTTTTATAACGACCGTCATCATCGCTCTTTCCGGGAAACGGCTGTGGTCATCTTTCCAAAGTTGGAATTGGACAAGTTTTTTATTAACCATTCGCGGGCCATTACACACACAGTGTATATTAAGAAATAACACTAAAATGAGCTAAGGCAACTAAGAACCCGTCTTCAACTAACCCGCTGCCCTTCTCCAGCATAGACACTTTGAGAAAGTGGGCTTCTCCTAATGCTTCCTTCACACATGAACGTTTACGTTACGTCGCAAAGTTTCGTAAGGAAGCCCATACGAGTCTCAAGCTCAATAAAGTGGATATTATGTTATTAACATTCGGCAATGTTTAAGTATTACGTCACCATCTTGGGAGGGGGGGTGACTAACATTTTTGATCCGATAACGAGGTCTGGTCAGGGGCTTCTGAAAACCTAGATTCTCTGAGTATTACGTATCATGTATCAACAAGTATCATCATGCATCATCGTGAATCATCGAGTATCATCACGCATCATCGAGTATCATCAAGTATCATCATGCATCATCAAGTATCATCATGCATCATCAAGTATCATCACATATCATCACGTATCATCGAGTATCATCATATTATTCATATATCATCGAGTATCATCGAGCATCATCGAGTATCATCATATATCATCATGTACCATCATATATCATCATGTACCATCATGTATCATCGAGCATCATCAAGTATCATCAAGTATTATCATGCATCATCGAGTATTATCATGCATCATCAAGCATCATCAAGTATCATCGTGTATCATCAAGTATCACCATGCATCATCATGTATCATCACGCATCATCATGCATCATCAAGTATGATGTCTCTGATGACATGCTATTTGAACGTCCCCTCAGGCTTAAGTTTGGAAATCGATCTGGTTCGCAAACGAAATTTCCAAAGGATGCAAACATCATTATTATTCTTAGAAAACACTCGAAACATCTAAATTTCACTCATCATCTCCTCGAAGGAAGACAGTGTATTCGTTTCAAGTGCTTGAGCCCCCCTAAGTAGGCTCAGATGCTCCATGGGGGTACGTGCAACTCGAATGAACAAACCTAATGCCGAGTTTGTTGTTGATATTGTTAAGTTTATTTGCAGAAGGGGAAAAATAAGGAGAAATATAATTGGATTTGCGCGATGGCCAATCGGTCGCCCCGTTTTATTCCCCCCGCAATTAAAGCCGTATTTAAGAGGCTTAATTTCATCGCTCAACTATGATGTAGCTCCGATAATTAGATTACACCGAGAGCAAACGACAACCAGCTACGTATTTATTAACATTAATTAAAGAGCTCGCTTTGATTTCGCTTCCTTTAAGACGATTCCGATGGACGTCTTCGAGTGAGTGAACTTTGTCCAAATATAGCACTAAGTACTATTAAAACATTCAGTACCTTCACGGAAGAATGATTGCACACTGATTAAAACTACTGGCAAATTGATGATAAATGTTTGCAAGTTGATAATAACTTATTGCAAAATGATGAAAACTGTTTGCGAGTTGATGAAAACCGATTGCAAGTTGATGCTTGCAAATTGATAACAACTTAATGTATATTGATGAAAACCGAATGTATATTGATGACAACCGATTGTACACTGATGAAGAGAATTTGCAAATTGATGAAGACTATTTGCAAATTAATGAAAACTGATTGCAAATTGGTGAAAACCGATTCCAATTTGATGAAAATTGCTTGAAAATTGATAACTTATTGCATATTGATGAAAACCGATTGCAAATTGATGAAAACTGCTTGCAAATTGATGAAAACTGCTTGCAAATTGATGAAAACTGCTTGCAAATTGATGAAAACGGCTTGCAAATTGATAACTTATTGCATATTGATGAAAGCCGATTGCATGCCGATGAAAACTGTATGCAAAATGATGAAGACTGTTTGCAAGTTGCCAAAAACTGATTGCAAATTGACGAAAACTGATAAAATAATGCAAACTGGGGGGAGCAGGTTGCAAACTGACTGCAAATTGGATGAAAACCGATAATGAAAGATTGCAAACTGATAAAAAACTATTGAAAACCAATAAAACTGACCAAAACTGTTAAACATCGACGAAAACTGGTTGCAAACTGATAAAGATTAGGAGAGTGTTGCACAATAATCTAATTAGCAGTTAACCATTACTTAGTACTGTTATGGTAAGAATGGGGAGGGGTACTGATGGGGGCTAGATCATAAGTACAGGAATGTTGCAACAAAATAGGAAGGAAAAATGGTAGCAAAATGAGTTACAGAATGCATATTGCATCAAACAAACTAGATAGGTAAAATACATGATATGGAATGACATGTCACACAAGTACAAAAAAATGTTACAGCAAAATGTATGAAAACTCCTTCTGAACTCCCCTGTTTCCTCCTGCCAGGAACTGTCTGGGGGGGCCTAACAAGGGCGAATGAAGTGTCCTATATGTTAAATAATTAAATCGACGCTGATTTTTTCCCTATTTCCCAGAGCTTGGGCGAATGGATATTAGTTACGGTGTGCTCGGATAATCCCCGCAGCGGAGTTTCTTGCTGGTTATCCCCCCCAAATCCATTCGCGCAATTTCAGTCCATTTAGCAAATTGAACGCTCCTTTTTTCCCCATTTTAGTACTCGTCCTTCTTCCCCTTAGCAAATGGCCAATTGAATTTTCGAGTGATTTGATTAACG
Source organism: Cylindroiulus punctatus (assembly GCA_034695085.1). Taxonomy (NCBI): domain Eukaryota; kingdom Metazoa; phylum Arthropoda; class Diplopoda; order Julida; family Julidae; genus Cylindroiulus; species Cylindroiulus punctatus. The sequence continues at coordinate 25,785 of JAQFYZ010000038.1, forward strand.
GAACGACTGCAGAGGAGTGTCGCGATTGGAGCCACCACACTGCGGCGGCCATTTTGGAAAGCGACATGGAGGGCACAAGTGGAAGCGCCACAACAAAATCGAAACCCCACTTATCAGCCGGGCCAGTGCCCTCAAACAGGTTCCAGGAGGCCTTGCTCCTCTTAAAAATAACTTCGATCCTGGTAGTCCTTTCACTGATCTTGGGCTAGGCGATGCTACCCACATCGTTTCAGGTGTGTGCGTTTCAGGCTTCCGTAGAAATTCAACGCAACACAGTCGCAACGGACAGGTGTGAATGGAGCATAAATGAAGCATTAGCGGGTCCTCGGCATTTCAGACTGCGTGTCGTGGCTGAATGCATGTCAGAAGTTGAGCGACGGAAAATCACGGTTAGGTTAACTGTGGGTAACGAGATTTTCGTCTTCGAGGAGCGTGAAATCCATCTTGGGGAGGGGGGAGTGAAAGGATTAGGCGACGATGCTCGAGCAGGCGTCTTAAAGCTGCGTTACGGTGCCGTGATTTATCGAGCCAGAAAATAGCGCCTTAATTAAATCTAATCGTCGTTTTGGCGCATAAATTAAATTTCCTGTCGAGTCATCATCACTCCAGAGATGCATTATGGGCATCAAGGGGCGACCCACACGCCACCTATAGCAACTGCAGCCTGAACCTGGATAAGTGGAAAACCTCTATACCTGAGTTTTGCATCACTCATCGAAAAAACTTCATAACTAGGACAACTGTGACCACTTAACAGGGTGACCAGTCGAAGCTTGAATCAAATTTCCCTGACATTTCTAGGTTTTCCAGACACATTTTGCCAAGTTTCCAGACAATTTTAATCAAGCTTTTTTATGCATCTAGTACAGATTGGAAATCTAAAAGGGTAAAGTCGTACGTTTTGCCTATTTTTTTAAAAAAATCCATGGAGTCATTAATCCATTTGTATGCAGTATCTATGTTCCTTTTAATGTTTTAATGTATCCACAGCAAATAAAACTGGTGATGCAAACATGAACATATAGGTAATTCAACCCTGGACTTCTAACATGCTCGTTAACATTGAGTTAATGCTAATTTAACAAGGACGCAGTTCATTGATTATTGCATTATTCGTGATTAAGTGTGAACTTGGTTTAGTGGACACCTCTATAAATGGGAACTCTGAGGGTCCAACGAGATCCCACTTATTACCATGCTTTATATGAACGGATCTCCCACCTCTACCATGCAGTGTATCCAAACTGCTTTGAATTGAATTTATGGGCGGTTTTTGCCACTGGGAAGTTCGTTGCTGTTGGATTCGATTACGCAATTGCAGCCGCCACTATCCCTCACCTACCCACCCACCCACATGCGCCAATATACGAAATTGATCCAATTTTCAGCGAGCCATCAAATCGTTCGCCATTCAGCGCTTTATCATAATGGCTTTCAGATTTTTATCCCCCCAGGGCCCAATAAACAAGGCGTCGAACACGTAATCGGGTTTATGGAAATCGATAGTGGCCCAGGTGAGTGCTGACCACTGTCCACTCAGCCCCAACCCCCGGCCTTTAATAGAGATTTTATCAGCAATTTCTCACGCCATGTTTACCAATCTCTGTTGGAAACATCATGGATAAATCCTGCTGTTGTTGCAGAAAACTGACTGCACAGTGATATTTGTTACGCACAAACATTACGTTGACATTATGCGCTTTTAAACCTGCAAATATTTTATACTGCTGTTAACGGAGCAGTTGATTACCAATATGCAATCTATAAATTACTAGAAACTTTATAATCAGTTCGCAACTGATTGCTGTGTAGTTGCAAATGCACCGCCATATCAGTGGCAACAACGGATTGTCGTCATTTCGCCATCAGTTATCACCAATAATTAAATTTTCAATCTCTTTGGAGGTCAGTGGCAACCCTGTACTTATTTGCAATCACACCAGCTTGCAGTCCATTTGTACCAGTTTCAGTTTACACCAGTTTGCAATCAGTTTAAAACTAACAGTTTTCAACCAAGTTATACTTGTTTGCAATCAGTTTCTACCAGTTTGCCTTCCATAGGAGATCCAACCAGCCACAAAATTTAGTCATAGCATGACATCTTACTGTCCGAAATTTAATCCGACGAAACATCTTGTCAGTTTGCAATCAGTTTACACCAGTTTACAATTGGTTTAGGACACTAAAAGTTTTCAACCAGTTAGCACTTGTTTACAATCAGTTTATACCAGTTTTCAGTCAGTTCTCCTTCCACAGGGAACTTACCAAGCTGACCCCGTGACATCTTATTTTTAGTAAGTTTACGATCAATTTACACCAGACTACTCAAACCTAACACGAAGTCAGCACGTGACATACTGTATCTCACTGTCTGTTCATAAATTCTTAAGACAATAGATCTTACCATGGCACGTGTTATCGACACTACCAAAACGCCAATCTAACCAATTAGCGTTCAACACCCCCACCCCCACACGAGTCTATTTTTGGAAACAGTAATACGATTTCGTGCCTGACCTCTCCAGAAAAAACAAAACAAAAACAAGGTGGGGTATGGCCTAAAGCGTGAACAAACTCAACCCACCCCCTCGTTTTCCATCACCCCCTCCTTTTTCCTTTCTTGCAAGAAGTCTCCTTCAGAGCACTTAGTATGGCGCTCTTAAGATGCGAGGAGGGGGGTCTCCAGCATCCATCATATTTAATCCCCCACCCCCACAACAACAACAACACGAGTGCTCCGAGCGTATAGCACTTCATCATCGTCCAAATATGAGAAATAGAGGGGTATTGAAAGAGGGGTGGGGGGGAGTAAAGTCAAAAAAGAATGCTTGATCGATGAATTGGCTTTTTTCATTTATTAACGAGAGATCGAGAGTCACGATTGAATGGAGGAGTAAGGGCTGAGGTGGGGATGGGGTGGAGGAGTAAGGGGTGGGGGAGTAATAAAGTAAATGGCTGCCAAGGGGTAAAAATGATGGCTTGACTTTGCAATAAAGCAGACTTTATATGGTCGATTTTGAGCAGGTGGTTGCTGGTGCCATGAGGTGCTGGGAAAAATGGAAAAAAGGCGAAAATGGACGATGTCCAGCACTGACCGATGGCTAGCTTGCTTGACCACACTGTAGTCGTTAATCCAGGCCGCAAACTGGACAACGGTTCTTTGGCGAGATTACTGGACAACCACCAGCTGGCCACGGATGGCGAAAAGAACGTATGAAACGATTTTGGCTTGACCGAAAACGGGAAACTGGCTCGGAGCTATAGCTTGACCAGCTATAGAAAGCAGTCTTGACCTGTCCAGCAATTCGAGAACTGGTACCTGATTGGGCCAGAAGGTCCTCGGAGGCAATGGTCAACGACTGCCCACTCGAAGGCCCCTCGAGTGCCATTACCCACACTAATTAAAAGCGGCCATAATTCTCGTTTAATTCGCCTTCACCAGCAATTCATGTGGTCGATTTATGAGGGGTGGGAGTAAATAAAATTATGATCCAATAACGCCATCGAGGATGGGAGGGGGTGAAGCAGCGCCCCCTAGGCGGTCGTCAACCTCGCTAGATTGCCCTCGCCCAATCTGCGAAAGTCGTTTTATGACGTCATTTTGTGTTTGGTCTGGATTGCCCCGCTACATGTTTACCCCCCTCCCTTCTGGACAATGCGTTTCATTTCCTTTTTTTCTTCTGTTTTCCTTTTCCTTTCTCGACCAATGAGCCCCTGGGGGCTCGTCATCTTCGACCTCCCCCCTCACCCCCAACCCCCTCCCTGAGAACCCCCTGGAGACCCATTATCGACTTTTTCCCATTATTCCCTCATTTATACAACAAGTGCCCAGCACGGCCATTTAACACGAATTCACGCTTTTTTGACCACCGGTCAGCTAGTGGATATATTACATCCCCCTCCCCCACCCCCTATTCTGAAACACCATTGCCACTGTACGGAGGACCCCTACCCCACTCCCCCCCACGCACACACCCTCACACCCCAACCATAGTCTATCAAGAATTCTATAGAAAACTGACCTTATAAAAAAGAAATTAATCCAGAAAAAATTGCTGGCGATGTCAAATCGATTCTTAAAAAGACTTTTGGCAAGTGGTGATTTAAGATTGGGTTTTGTTTCTAAGGAATTTTTTTTTCAAGGAAAGTGTTTTCATCTAGATACACAGTGATTAATTCAGAATGAAAAGTGCTGTCTAATTCAGCTAACAGCTTTTTGTATTATATATTTACAAATTGAGTTATTGAGAAATTCTTCTGTCCTGTCAAAAAAGTCAAATTGGCTTGATCGAAAACAGAAAACGATTTTTGCAAGACCAGCAAATCAATGGTCCATTTTTGGGCCCAATCGAGTCTCAATTCATAGTGTACCCACCTGTTGGTACTGATCAGTTGTGCACACACATTGCATGTCATAGCATCCCATTACAATCTTTATCAAGTCAAAAACAAATTTAAAAGAAGAACAATACAAATTTAAGGGTGGTGATTAACAGGTGGGGATACTCAACACTATACTATCGAGGATTCGAAGATTATTAAAAACATCCTTCCACATGCACATAGTCGAGGTGATCGTCCTAAGCGTCGCCAGCGCCCCCTGTGGCATAAACTCGGCACATCATGTTAAGAGTAGTCTCGAGAGACTCGATTATATTTTTCGTGGAAATGGCCTCATTTGAAGACATTTCTAGTCTATGATAACGCCTTTATAAAGGGGCTGAGCATGATGCAGTAGGGTAAAGGGGTAAGAAAAGGTTGGGAGGGGGGATAAAAATAAAAAGCGAAGTTAAACGGGAATGAATATTATAAATTATAATGATCGCATTGTGCTTTTAAATCTATTAAGACTGATACGATCGTAATCTTCAGACAATAAGCGATAAAGAGGAGGCAGAGGAGGAGGGGGGACCCACGCGCCATTAGCCCCCCTCGTCCTCCTTTTAATACCCCCTTAAATATCGCATAAAACACTTTTGATAAGTCAATTTTTATGCGCTGCTTTCTCGTAGTTAGAGGCAAAAAAGACGAGACCGCTTTTGGCAAAGAAAAAATAATTTACCCCACGCATCTCGGTCGTTGAAGATAAACGAAAAAGAGGTTGGGATGGGTGTTTAATAGCAAAAGCGAAGAAATAGGAATGAGATTGTGCCAGTTTTCGATTAATAGATTAGCAAAAATCTGAATGAATCACAAGAATCTACTTGGCAAGCTACTGACAAGCAGTTGGCAAGTAGACTGAATCTGCAGCCTACAATGTTGAAAATGTACATATTTCAGGGTTCCCCCAGAAATTCAATTTTCAACTTCCCTGACTTTCTCCTGACTTTTCCAGGTTTAAAAAAAATCTCCCTGATCATTAAAAACGATAATTTATGGCATATGCCAATGTAAAAATGCTATATTTATGGTTCAGTGTTTAAAAACGTGAGGTGAACACGAACTTCTATAAGGAACCAGAAATAGAGCACACATTTCACTAAAAAAAACTTCAAATTTAGATTAGTTTTTCCAAATTTACAATTCATCTTTCATCAATTTCCCTTGATCAGTCCAACTGCTTGAAGATTGAATAAAGCCTGGAAGGGCACAGAGTCGCACATGCGGTTTATTGGCTCGTTCTTGAGACCCCCGTAGGAAAAGGAATGAACCAATCTTATCGATGGTCGGCAAACACTGAGAGCAGCCATGCTATGAGTGTTTGCCCTGCCCCGGTCTTCAGGGGCCACCATTTTGGTATAGGCTCTCTACATTTTGGGCTCTGGCAGCGCCCCCTTGCGGCCACACAAATCCAGCGTTTCATTCCTTCGAAGAAGTCGATAACTTCAGCCCAATTCCCTACCCCCCTTTCATTTCTGCTATTTGTCTACCTCTCCCCCTCCCCCTGCCCCCCAGCCCCCCAGCCTGCCTTGTTTGAATATTGAGTTCTGTTTTTAATCCCGACTTTGTGACAAACGTAGTTTCCAATTTGCTTTCAATCGAATCAAAAATCGATTTTTTATCCCCCTCGCCCCATTACCCCCACCCCCCTTTTCCGCGTTTTCGATGAAGTTTGTCATAAAACGCTCGTTGCCCCCCAGAAATAACGTGACGTCGAATAGGGGGTCACGAAGAGGGGTGGGCTGATAGGGGGTTGAAGAGGGGGGTGGGGGTGCATGCAAAAAAGGGAGATGAGCAACATTTTCCCATTTACCCAACAGACGAGCATTCGATGAATGAGGTTTTCCTCCTCATTTACCCCTCCACCCCCCTTACCCCCACCTATCTCATTCGGCATTCTCGTCATACTTTCGGACGCCAATAGGTTAGGACTAAATGAAAATTTCTGCACAGACACAACGAGAATATTACTTCAATGGTCGACATTTTACCCCCTTTCCTACCCATAACCACCTGCTGCGCCCCCTGGCGGACAAAAAACGAGGGGTCAAGGAATGCGCGTGCTTATCTGTTGCTCTCCGAGGGGGAGGCGAAAAAACTGGGGGATGAAGGTGTGTTCTGAACATCGATGGTTTAAAGCACATATATTGTATGTCCAGTTTTGGGAATAAATTAGTTGTGACGTGCATTCTGAACCACATAGGACATTGCTGTCTCGTGCATATAGTTAACATGTGGGTGATGATGTGAGCTGTGAACATCGATTGTTGAAAGCACACATATTGTATGTCCAGTGGTGGAAATAAACGAGTTAAGACTGTATTCTCAACCATGTAGAGTAACGTGTTCTCTGACTCGTGCATCAATAAAGAGTTAAAAGCTGGGTGATGATGTGAGTCCTGAACATCGATGATTTACAGCACACATATTGCATGTCCAGTTTTGGGAATAAATGGTTTAAGACGTATTCTAAACCACACATGGCATTGTTTTTGTGCGTTAATGGTACGACCAACGAGGCAAGATAATGGCAAATTCAATAGTAAACCATAACCACTGGTTGGTACAAAGTCGCCATGCACACACATTGTATGTCACTTTTAAAACAGTACTTATGCAAGACTGATCTGAGCACCAAAGTATGGTTTGTAAAGGTCCAACTGTTGGATGGGAGAAATTATAAACAACGTTGCATGTCCACATGAAACAAATTTGCACACAAAAATGTATACAAATTTGGATTTTTACTTAAACAACAAAATCATTCGAAGTTATACATGTACGTGCATATAATTATTACACGCAAATGGGGCCTCAAAAACAACAGCAATAGTGATTGGAACAGCCAGGGTTTCACAATCAACGTTTCAAAAAGTGGACATACAACATCTGCGCTATGGTGCGTAGAAACGATTCATAATAGACCTTTAGACGCAGCCTGAGATGGCATCCAAAACTGCCTGAGATTCAATTCAATTCAATTCAAATGAATATGCTATAGGAGGCACATGTACTGTAGGAGATTTGAGTTTGTGAGATGTGTTGAGGCTGATGGGGGAATAAGGGGAGTTTTGTGGGGGTGATAATGAGGAACGGGACTGGTGGATTAATGTTCTTATATCCATGGACTGCTGGCTGCCTCATTTAAAAAGGAAATCAACTAAGTGGAAACAGCTGTCGCCAATGACGCAGACAGACAGTGGATGGGGGTGGGTGGGTTGGAGGCGAAGGGTCAAGGGTCCCTCGAGGCAGAAAGGCTTAGGGGACGTTCAAGAATTACGTCATCGTTTTCTAATGGTGGACAACTGATGACAATATATTCTCGCGTTACTTATGCAGCCGTGGGAAAATGACAGCTGACCACGTGGCCACTATCGTGGTCCTTCAGTTCCCTAGGGTTAGCAGCAATGGCGACCACACTGACCATAGGAATGGGGTGGCGCTCAACGACGAATGCAAGTTAGACAAAAATATTATTCGTAGGAGATAAATGCAGCGACGGAAAATTCATATTCCTAATGCATCGGCTTCCCATTTTAGAAATAATAAAAATGAGTGGGGGGAGTGGGGGGGGGACATGGCGGCTGGCTGCCAACAGGGGGGGCTGAAGAGCGAGAGTGGAGAAGACGAGCTCAAACAATTTCTCATTAATCATATTCGCGTTTAAGTGTTTGCGAAGCGCACTCAAAAACGCGCACTTTGTAGTCGTTGTGTCAAGTGGGGGTGGTGGTGTGGGTGGGAGAGGGGGGTGATGGGAAAACATGGTCGAGAAGTGGAATAGGGATAAACTCATCCCTGGTATCGTTTAATTCAATTCAACTCAGTACTGTGCTGATGCCACGTTCTCACCATTCACTCGAACCATAGTTGATCAATTATTTGTTTGAACCGACCCTTGTGCTTCCGTCACACCCGAACGTTTATGTTACGTCGTTAAGTTGGGTACGGAAGCCCATGCGAGTCTCATGCTACCCAGTAAAGTGATGTGAATGTTGACAAGGTTCCCCCAGAAATTCAATTTGTAACTTCCCTGACTTTTCCAGGTTCCACAAAAATTCCCCTGAAAAATTCGAGAATATGACTTCCATGTACATGTATGCCAATGTAAAACATGCTCATTTATTGTTCAACGTTCACTATAAACATGAGGTGAACAATAAATTTAATAAGGAACCAGTAACAGAACACACATCTTAATCAAAAAACTTCAAATTTAGATCAGTTTTTACAAATTTGCAATTTCGCTATTAATATCTTCAATTAAATTGCTCGCTACAATCGAGAGCTTGAGTTTCTTGACTTCTGTATCAAAGGATTTGTTAAATTTCCTGAATTTTCTAAAAATAGAGCAAGTTTCTCTGACTTTTCCAGGCCTTTCTATATTCCCTGACTTTCCAGGTTTTCCAGGTCCGGGGGAACTCTAATAACATAATATTCACTTTTATTTAGCTTGAGACTCGTATGAGACTTGTATGTGGAATGCTGTTCGGATTTCCCGGAGGGGGCGCTGCGAGCATGGGAGGCTCGGGTGTCAGGCGCAGGCACTGAGGCAGTTTCGGCTGCGAAATCAATTAGGTTTTATTGGAAAATCGTTTGAAAACGCATCTGGATGCGCGCTGGAAAAACGAGAACATCGAACGGGAGGGGGCTGAATTTGTCACGACTGGTGTCGTAAAAAGAAGGGGGGTTGGGTAGGTTGGGGGGGGGGGGGGGGGGCATTCAAAGGGGGAAAATGGCGGCGCTTTTACAATTTCTGCAAATCTAATCACGATTCGGGCGCTGCAGAAACCCACGAAATAGTTCTTGGAAAAGACGCCCTGGAAATTCCGAGTAAAAATCGTGGTGAAAACTGAACTGAAAAAACAACTTTGCTGCCAGCGGTCATCCTGGTGATGGCATAGCTGACCCCTGGCTGAATGTGGATGGGTGAGAAAAAGCAAACACCATGTGCACAATCATAACTGAGTATTTCGTATAAGGGCAACAAATAGGACAGTCACTGCAGCTTCAAAATGTCTACAGGATTTCAACACGTGGAATCAATGGCTTTCTGGGCTTTTACTTCCTGAGTTTTCAATTTTCTATAATTTTCATGGCTATTTTTCGGTATTCCAATGTCTTTTCTAAGTTTTCAATGAGCTACTTTCCTACTTTCAAAGTCATTTCAATGATTTTCAATGAGCTTTTTATTTTCAATGGCATTACTTCGTCTTTTCTGCAAGTTTCTTACAATTATAAATAACTTTTCTTCGACTTGTCTGAGTTTAATTCTAATTATCTTCGACTGTTTAATGACCTGTCGATTTTTCAATGATGTTTTCCGTATTTTCAAAGCCTTTTCTACGACTTTTGAACGAGATCCTGCCAAGAAAAGTCATTGGAAAGTCGAAATGTCATTAAACAGTCGCTTTTCACAATTGGAATGACTGTTTAGAGTTGTATTAGAACTTTCTTCGACTGTTTAATGACATTTCGACTTTCCAAAGACTTTACTCTCGCTGTTCTCTGACCTTTAAAACTTTTCCTCAACTTTTCGTTGGCTTTTCAAGCATAAAACAACTTCGTGTCTGAGCAGATTGAGCTAGTGGTACTTCATCACCAAACATAAATCGTTTCCTAAAATATGTCGTTGTCAACGTTTAACCAACGAAACTTATGAGAACAAATGGCTCTAGTGCAAATCTAATGCATTTTCCCAGATTTTTCCATCAGTTATATGTTTGGAGACTTTGCCCATCCCTGCCATGAATCCAGGCTAGCGAGTGAGAGCAAATTCGTGTCGTAATTGAGCCGTTAACGAGCTCGTTAATCGGGTTGTTCGAGTCCGTCTTTATCGTCGTTTAAGCCCCTCGTTCATTGTTCCTGGGGCGCCGTTTTCATATTTTCTTAATATCCAACTCCGATTGTTTTCTTTCCATCTTTTTTTTCTCTTCTGGTTCCGCGTCATTACCGAGATTCGTTTTTTCCCGCTGAGAAAATAACGTTAATCCCGGTTATAACGAAGCGAGAGAAGATGAGGAATAAAAATAATAAAAATGAGAAGAAAAAAGAAAATGAATAAAATGATAATAAGGGGGCGAGTGCGGCAATAAAAAGGCGCTGGGGCTTCTACGGCGCTTCTGCCCAAGGACGCAGCCTGAGAACCCAACCCTCCAAGAAAAATTACACTACCTAAAACCACGCCTGCTCTAGTCTTTTTTCCTTTGTTCCCAACTCGTAAATGTTTTTTCATGCATTTCCGGAGCATCTTTGAAGCTTGTTTACGAGTTGCTCTTTTTATTGGTGTCAGTCATTATAGTTTACTCTTCTGGTAATGCACCCCCCAAATAAGAATAGGTCAAAGGTGAGAATTCCTATGGACACCCTGTACTAGGCTGTAACTATGTATTTGGGGAGTGACTTAGGTAGTAGGTCTGACGTCTATCAACACATGGCATTACAGTCGAATGTGATCCCACTTATCCAGGTTTGATTGTATCCTCAAGTACATCAACATTACATGCCTGACTTATTTTGGTTAAGGTACCTCAATGGGCCAACAGTGCCATTTCTCCAACATACAATTCATGAAATTGCTTTATCAAGTGGTTTTGTCAGATCCTCATGGACCATCCAGAAAACATGCCATTAAAAGGCTGTAATTCCAACGACCAGCTGTAGCTTCAGCAGCAATTCCGCCACGGTGGCGCCATCTATGGCCGCCGGCGGTCTAGTCCGGGCCATTACAAAGATTTTATATCTGCGATGGACAGCTGGGTGCCAGTCTGCCAGTGGCAAAAACAGGTCATTTTGAGGGGCAGGGGGTTTAGGGGGTGCAAAATAATTGTGATTTAATTAGCAGCGCTCCGATTGGCGGTTGCTGCGCCATTAATCAAGCGGCGTCGATGGCGCCCCCTAGCCGTCTTCGCCCGCCTCCCCCAGAGACACTTCCGTCTGGAAATCGCCGAACAAATATTTGTTCCCGTTAATTCAACTTCGACAGCTGACATCCTCGGAAACTCAATGACAACAATCAGCGGAGTAAACACTTCTCCATTTACTCCCCTCCCCCCTCCCCCATTGCGAATCATGTCGTTAATGAATAGCCCTCCTTAAAGCAGATGACACTGCTGCTGAATAGCTCTCCATTTCAAAGCTCGTGGATGCGCGCAGAGTGGCACCTGATCGCTCACTGGCCTATGTTGGATGCTTTAAAAAGAAATGTTCGTTTACACGCACAGCCCTATAGTCAAACGTAGAAGTGATGGAACTGGGTAAAATGTGCCGACCAATAGGGTCCAATCACGTGTTGGCGATTGATTTATAGTAGAACCACGAAGAGATGGAACTGGGATGAAAGATCCGACCAATAGAATCAAATCGCCAGTTTGCGATTAACTAAGTCTAGTATTTCGCATACAGCACCACTGGTGAGGGGAAGGAGCTAAACAAAAAAAGACATTGGAGGCGCTTCAGCTCGAGGCGTCAGCCATTTTCCTTTCAACAACTAAAAACCAGGAATCCCTAATTGATAAGCTACACCTCTCTAATTGGCTGTCCCTCAGTTCCATCAGTTCGTATTTCTACTATAGCCTAGTTGATTACAATCACGTGCCACGTGCCAACTTTCACCGACTGAAGACGCATGGAAGCGCTAATCGACAAGCCACATCTCTCTGATTGGCCGTCCTTCAGTTCCATCACTTCTTGGTTCTACTCTAGCTCGTGTCGGGCACGTGCATCGCCTTCTATTTGGGTTGACCGAAACAAGGAACAGCACATGATGTTGGTGTCTATTCGTTGCTTAGTAACAGTAGAATTTGGATTCCACCATAAAATTTACAGCCAATCAGAGATATTCGGCTTATCGATGTACTGTCTCAGGAGTTTCACGGTAAAAGGAAAATGGCTGCCATGCTCGATATGTATTACAGGATGGCGAATCGCAAACCGGACGTTGCATCCTATTGGTCTGAACGGCGCCATTTTTTCGTATAGGTGGCGTGTCGGGTTGAATTCCCCAGTTTCCTCTTTCCTTGGACGGTCTCTAGTTCAGTTGGACTTCCTGCCTCGGCAGCTATGAGACGGTGGTTGGTCCGTCTTGATCGTCATGGCATTGGCGGGTAGTTAATTTTTAATATCCGCATTGTAAACGACCTTTTATCCCCTCCATTTGGCGGTTTCCATGGTACGTGCCGCCGCTTCCTTTCATCGCTTTTTTATTTTATTTCTTTCTTTTTCATTCTGGGGCACATTCACCGCACGCAGCAGTTCCTTTTTTTAATACAAAAATGCCTCGTCTTCACCCCCTGTCCCTATTTCAGAAATTTCATCCCTCTTTTTATCATCTCTTCTTTCTCAGCTCTTTCGTAAATTACGGTCCGTCGAAAAGGCAACGGCGCTCCAGCTCCTTGCGGATTATTATGCAAAGTCATCGCTTTTAGCGTGGAAATGGGACTCAGATTTTTATATCCATTAATAGAAAAGTTTTCATTTTTTCGTCATCTCTTTTTTTTGTCATTGTTCGTGGCCCCGACTTTTATGGGTCTTTTTCATTGTTGCGCAAAATGCGTGGTAGGCTGTAACACTCTGGATTATCGACGCCCCCACCCCTCCATTTTCGCCTCGGTCGGCCATCTTGGAAAATGGCGACCGAAAGTCAATACCGGGATCCATAACGCCTATCAACCCGCAATTTGCATCGAATTTATGTTTGCTAAAGATTGCTGGAGCTGGCGAGATACACCGACTGTTAACGCGTCATTTAACAGGAAAATTAGGCAACATTAGTACCACTGTAGCCTCTCTGCCTCCCTCAGATGGAGCTGATGGGGTTGGAATCCATACTAGGAGGAGACTAGCCTCGCATCGAGGTGACCCTGCTAGTAGGGACATCCGGTGGCCATCATGGGCTTCTCTGTTATGTCACGTTTTTGAATTTTGTTGAAATTGAATTGCTATTTGAATTGCCCGTTACAGCGAGCAAACACTCATGGCTTGGGTGCTGTCAGTGATTGCCGCCCATCAAGGGGTATTACAGGGTGTCCACTGGATTTGGCATTTGAAATCCCATAACTTTTAAATTACTTTTCCATGACTTCTAAAAATGTCCAATGCCCGTCAGAATATGAGAGCTAACTTTATCAAAGTCAAAATTGACAGATTTACGTTATGCAATGGCACGTTGGCGACATTTTCATGCAATTTATTGACAAATGGCGGATTTAAAAAAAACAAATTTCTTTTCAATACGAGTCTGTGACATTATAATTGAATGTCCCCCGTGAGTTTCAACACATTTTGGATGCTATCGTACATTATGACGGTATTCAAATGATATCATAGGATGCACTGTATCATTGCCAAAGATTCTGTCCTTCCCCGGAAGTAAATTCCAAAGGGTAATTTCAGATCATCTTTTTGCCATCAAAAAGCATCAAATTAGTAAGTAACAAAGTGCCGAAAATCTATGTAGCAATGCATGGGTAAGGAAATTCTAGTGTCTTAAACTTCCAGTGAATAAATTTCATGCGAAATAAATTTTTCAGCAAAAATTTTCTGACGCCAATGGAAATGTCATGACTTCAACAACCAGTAGGCACCCTGTACTAAGGGGGGCGTGCATAAACGACTTCAAAGGTACACAAAAATCACACTATCATGGACTGGGGTGAAGTGGGTAGGGGGTGGGTGAAAAGACTTAAGGACGTTGTGTATCCACAGTCCTAACAAGCAGGCCCAGCAAAACATATGGGGAAAGTACAGGGGTGAAACCGAAGTCTCGTTCATTTACTGGCGGTGTAAAAAAACATCATTTCCCACATAAAAATGAATCGTTTTCAATAACGGAAGCCAAAAATCAATTCCCACGTCAAGACTAAACGTCGAGCATCGTTACGTTATTCAGCCTGGAGGAGGGGGTGATAATGGCGCCCAAGTGGCAAGCGCAGATTTGTGCCATCAGAGGGGGTTGTAGGGGGGGGGGGGTAAATAAAAACTCGATTAAGGCCGCTAATTTATAAAGTAAACATCGTTACGAGACGAGTGCATGAGCGCAATTAGACGCCAGCCATTATCCCTCTCATTTGGGCCCCACACGACGGTGGTTGAGAAATGAAAAATTCACCCCCCTGCCCCTCACCACCCCCCTCCGAGCAGTCTTTAACGCTTTTGGCGTTAAGTTTTCTCGGCGTCCCTAATGCGTATTAACAGCGCCCTCATCCATCTTATTTCACAATTAGGAGGCGAATTAAAAAAAACAATTTCGTTTTACGATTTACCCCTCTCGCCTCTCATTATCCCCCTCCCCCCTTTCAATTTGCCTACGAAAGCGAAACTCGGATTAATCAGCGTCAAATGCACGCAGCGCCCCCGTTTGTTCGCAAACACAAAAAGCCAAACACTTTGTGCTGACATTTCCAATTCAACGAAAAAGACAATCGAGACAATCGAACGGGGGCCTTCCATAAATGGACAAGCTCAGTCGAAACAGGGGGCGTTCGAGTGTTCCGGCATCGACAGCAGCGAAACCTGCGTTAGCGACCACCAGTCTGGAAATGTATTCTCGATCCAAAAATAAGCTAAATTCATTGAGTATGAACAGAAAAACCCCACCTGTCCAATGCGACCAGTGAACGTTCAGGTATTACGTCATCACCTAACCGTGATGTCAACTCTCCTCTCACCACCTAAGTGATATTGATGGAAAAAATGTCGGAATAAGAAAAAAATTTCATTAAAAGTTGATCGACCATTCTCAGACAACTTTCCAACTACAGGAGAGCTTCGATTATCCGGACGTGTTTTAGAAAACTTCTAATTGTTTCAATTGTTTGTTCAATTGTTTTTCAGATTGTTTCTGTCTTTGTTGTATGTATGAATCTACGAACTACTGTGTTTTCCCATATTTTCAATGAAATTCTTTTAATGGAATTCGTCCGGATAATCGAAGCTCTATTGCCTAACTCGGAAGCATCATTTGCTATCGAAAATACGAATTGAGCAAAATTGTTATCAAAAATTATTTTAAAAAAATGAATTTCAAAACCCATAGCCGAATTTTTTACCGAAATTAGATCAATAATAATAAATTTTAGAAACAAAATATTGTAAAGTTAAAACAGATGACAAATGATGGATATTAACTAACTTTAATTTTAAAAACGACACTGCAGAGTTTACGTGTAGTTGACCCTTGACCCTCCCCCTCTATCAGTGGCCACCTGCTCCCCAAAATGACGCTTTAATATAATCATGATTTGGTCATGAACAAACCAATCGCATGTAAGGTTAGCTCAATATCAAAAAAGGTAATTTCGAAGATTGAACATTTTTGGTTTGATCTGGAGAAACAAATCCCTCGTGTTTGTTTTCTCTTTTTCGTTAGCGGATTATCGTTGTTGGGAGATTACTCCGAGTGGGTGGTGGGTACACATGAAGAATGAGTATCGAGGGGGTATTATAAGGGGAGGGGGGCAGGCCCCCTGGTGGATTCTTGTATCTGTTCGTTGCAACATTTTCGCCAAATGCACACAACAACGAATAACGCCTCGTAAAGTGATTCATCGCTACATTAAACTATAAATAAAAATACGCTCCAGCGAATGCGGAAGAAGGAACGAAAGAGGGGGAACAATGACGTCATGGGGGGGGGGGGTGTAAAAGAGAAACGAGAAAATTTCACTCCAAAAGCCAAAATTCGTTCAAAAGACCAAAACTATAACGAGATTACAAAAGGGTGATAAAGCCGTCAAAGTAATGACCGGAAGTTGCCTACGCCACCTATCGACAGGGTCAAGAAGCGCCACCCTTGAAGACCGCCAAGCCTTCAATTGCTAGCAACTATTCCAAGTAGGCCAGAAGTGCGAGTTACTATCTGAGAGTACTCAACTATTCCAAACAGGTTGCAGTTTGAGTCACTGTCGAGGCATTCAATTGAAACATTTTCAAATATCAGCTACTAATTGAGAGCTACTAATGGTAACTAACCATTATAAACAGGCAGGAATTGTGAGTCATTACTTGAAAGCAATCTCAAGTATTTTAAAAAGACTGGAATCGTGAGTTACTACTTGAGAGTAATCCGAGCTATTCGAAACAATTTGCAACTATGAGTTACTAACCGAGGTTGAGTCTCACTGAGACTCCAACAGACTTCCAAACAGAGAAGCATTGTTGTCACTACCTCAGACTTGCATGTAACTAATCTAAGTAAGATTGCATGTTTGTAACTATCTGAGAGCATCATCGACTATTCTGAAAGGCTAGGAATTGTGAGTTACTACCCGAGAGCGTACTCAACTATTCCATGCAGGCTGGAGTTGCGATTTAATACCTGAGAGCATCCTCAACTGTTCCTAACAAGCTGGAATTGTTAGCTGTTGTCTACTGTTACAAGCAGGTTTGAATTGTGAGTGAGTGACTCTCAGATAGCTTTCTCAGTCCCGTGTCCAGGTGCCAGGTGCTTTCAACTCTCGAGAGCGCGGTTTTACTTTGTCCGAGGTTCTCTCGATGGTGACTTTCACTCTCTGCTCTCAAATGGCCAGCAGAAAAAAACACGACTAAAATAGTCGCTGAAGAAAGGAGAAAAGTCGCTCGAAATAACACCCACGCAGAAAAAAACCTCCAGAATTGCAATTGACTGAATCTAAATCCTTCTGAGGTTTCGTGGACAAATGGCGAACGAGCTTCGCGAGTGCAGCGCCCCCTGTGGCGGAAAGGGGAGGGAGGCGGAGGAACCTCGGAGGTAAAAAATAAATAAAAACATGATTGATACGACTTCGAGATTGTAAACAAGGAGGACGGATCGATAGAGGGGGGCAGCGACGAGTGCGTCTGCTTTAATAAGAAAAAAATGCAACTGAAGAAACCTGTCAAACGCACCCAGATGGCGCTGCTGTTCTCTGCTATTTGATTATTCAAAGACCTCAAAAATGCGTAAATGTTTTCCATGTTCAGCAATTTCACTCAACAGTGCTTAAAGAAACAAGGGTTATACTTAAGGCTTCCCCTAAGGCTCGTAGGCTGGCAGTGATTGCCTGGCAGTTAGGGGCAGCTAAATTAGACATTGCATTCTTAGGTTATGCTAAACAACAGAAAACACTCAAAAAGAATAAATTAGGACATTTGCCATTCTTGTATGCACTCTAGCAGATAAATGGAGTTCAAATATGGATGTCAAGTGCACATTTGGATCAAGGAGAAAACTAAGTCTGTTTAAACAACGTGCTTCGGATCAAACAACCCCCAGCAGAATTTTAAATCAACTTGTTAAGTAAATGTGCAAGCAGGTTTACATGTACTTTTCGTAGCCTAATTAAACAATGGGATCCTTCTATAGCTAACAGTGTCCTTTAACACTTTCAACTAGTGCTTTGGTAGACAAACAATTACGCTATTACCTGGCTTATTACTATTTGGTAAGTGTTTACGAAGTCATTTTTGCACCGAGTGCGTCCGAGTGGTAATAAATCATTTTGCACTTACAATTTGTATCAGGGCTGTGGCTAATATACATGTACGTCATCCTTTCTGGCTGGTTTTTGGGGAATGCGTTGACGAGGCGAAATTTGAATCCTCCTTGAAATCCATCCACGAGAGAAATTCCCGATCGTGTTGCGAGCAATCCTCGACGAGTTTACAAGGAGAGCGACCTGGAAGGAAGAAGCATTTCACGTTCATTAGAGGATTTCAAAGAAATCAAAAAAGCGAATAATCGGTTTCATTAAAAAAGTCTTTTGAAAGTGATCCGTCTCGCTTTTCATTTCGTTTCTGGGGTGGAAATGAAACGGCGTTCTGGGGCCCGTTGATTAAAACTGAAAATTCCGGATGAAAACTTAATTCGCGGTGAAAAAAAACCCGTGTTTCGGGTCGCAGGAATGCTTGCGGTGAAGGAATTAACGATCGATAAATATCGGGTGCGTGCCGGTTGCACCGTGGCCTGTTAATTGCCTTAAACGACGATTTTAATCGCGGATAATTCACTGGAAAATAACAGGGTGAAAACAGTTGCAAAACTACTAAATCTGTTACCTGAAGGTTCCACAGGAGCTTATACAGAGTGCGGCTGAATTGATTAGACGATTTAAAATTGGTTCAACTTCAGCATTTTCGCGTATGGAGTCAGCAAAACACACCAACAGTGTGAGCAAAAGGACAGAATAGGGTGATTTTCACGTTAGCAATTACTGTATCTTATTTGTGATTGGTTAAGAGGCCCCGGTGCATTGCTTGCCCAGGGGTCAATATTTTCGTTTCGACGACCCTGTGTGAATGGGCAAAGGACATTGAGAGTAACACTTTTCTGAAAATACCAAAGGTCGTCAGTTTCGAGAAGGTCGAATCTCAATTTGTGCGGGGATGACGATAAGACTATTTTCAAGGTAAAAGAGATTCTTAAGGCTCATTGAAATCAAGTTTATGCAAATTCATTTCTCACCATGTAGAATTTTTTATCCACCATTGCCAGGTACGATTCTTAAAGTCAGTATTACGCCGTGTATTAATAAAAATTCAATACAGATGAGATTGAATTCAAAACTGCACGCGCAATAATTAATCAACAGCAGTATTTAATAACTTTAAAAATCGTACCTGGCGATGAAAAATTCTACATGGTAAGATATAAATTTAGTGTAGGCCAACATTATGTACTAATTTGTTAAATTCAAATTGTCGAAAATTGCGTAAAGGATTTCTTTTGCATGGTGGGAATACCCTTTTAAAGAGCCTCGAGATGTTCATTAACTGTACATGTATACAGCTGTATCTGATTGAGGCTTTGAGACCACCAGATCCATGACATGAAGTTGAACGTATGTGCAGTCGATCATCCCGACTCTTTCTCTAACTATTCATACTGGCCAATTTCTGGGACTTTCCTATCCTTACAACTACATGTACCGACCAATTAGCGAAAACAAACGTTCGTGAATCACGTCGATGAACCGACGACGCGTTCGTTGCGCCCGGCAGATAATTTAATTACGGATTCACGCGTCAATTCATTAGCCGTTTAACGGCGATGAAGACGAACCGAGAAAATCTCACCTCAGGGCCTTCGCTGCATTATCCCATCAAATATGGCGTCGACCACTTTAGAATTTCGAATTTCGAACGCGTTCCAAATCCCGTTCTCGCGCGTGCGATCACGTGACTCTCGCGCGAGGAGCAAGATGGCGCCCCCCTGGAGACGCGTTTATTTTCGCTCGGAGATAACGGGCCGTTAAGGGGATAATCAATCGAGCCTAATGCCTCGAGCTGGACGCGCCCTCCTGGGGGAAAATATGCGCCCGTACAGCACGCTATAGTTGGTAATGCAGTATAGGAAGTAATAAATGTCTGCCATAGTCAAAATTCGCCACAATGGCGCTGCGCTAATGAATGAAAATAAATTCGACTGCAATTTTACCTCAATGAACAATAATTCCTTAATTTCGCTTCGATATTTTCGCGCAGTCAGAAGGGAGACTTTCGTTTCACCAAACGTTGGTTTCATTTCAACGTGGGCGCCCGAATACTTCCAGGTACTATGACTATTGGTGTAGCAGGAAGCTAACCAATAGTCATAGTGAACTGAAACTGAAAAACTGAACTGAAAGCATTTTCCTCGTGATGGACCCTCACAAGGAGGCGCTGCAATCGGAAAAACTCCTTTCACTACTCGATCACTACACTTCACTGCTCTCTATTGGCTACTCTATTGGTCATCTGTTTATGTACACGAGCAAAAGACATGCTGCACATCCTCATTACCATTCCCACATAAGTCCCATGTCCACCCCCCGAAATTTTTTTGAGTAGTTTCTTGGTTTCGTGGTCTGAAAAACAATGCACTGGCACAGGAATTGTCATTGCATGTCTCTCTGACGTTGCACTATTATTCTCATTTACACGTACATCCCAATGAGATCTTTTTCACCATCCCACTCCTTCAAGTGCGGCATTTCCATGATGTGACCATCTTCTTGACGTCGTTGTCTGAATCAGCCCATACGTCTTTACTGAATGCGCTCAATTTCACCCAAAGTTTTTCAAATGCAGCATCCACCCTTGACCCCCTAAGCAATTGTACGTAAGCTTGCTAACCATCCTTGGGCCTCAAAGCTGGAGCATCCCATCCTAGCAAGGCTTTGTTGTGGTCTGCCAATTGTTAAACATCAATTTTATCAACTTAATGTGAGAGCAAAAATGCATACAACCGACTGGTCAACCAAATATCCGGAAGTGGAATATTTTGATTATAACAGTAGAACTCTTTTCAAAATTCAAACAATTCAGAACAATGAAGCATGCAGCTCGTGCATGTGCAAACTTAGAATACGTGCATGCAACAATTCAAAAAAAAAAAAAAACCACCATAGCAATGAAGCTGTTTCTGGTAGCTGCAGCGCCGAGTTCCCGTGCCGCCAGGTGGTGTCACCGTAGGTATCTTCTTAACGTGCGAGCAGCTCTAATTCGTGTGGCGCTCCAGCAGAAGTGGATTCTATCGATTCGGACTGGAGTTGAAGAAGCGAAGTTGACAGATTAGGGGTCTTTGGGCGGCTTATTTCCAAGTTTAAATATTTTCTTCCGCTCGGCTTGTTGGGAGCGTATCTTAATTCCCGCGGATCGCATTTGCATTTCGCTTTCGCACGTTTCGAACGCGCACGGAAACCGAATCGAGATCGGAAATCAGGCTTTTTAAACCCGGGCTCATTTGCATATTACGGCGGGGCATTAGCTGAGAGGGGGTGAACGAAAAAAATAAACAGATGAGGGGGAGTCATTCGTCATCCCATGCCTGAATGCCTCCTTTGCCATACCCCTTGCCAGATGCCATCGCCAACCCGGTCATGTCAAGACAGCCAAGACTGACATCTGTTGGCCAACCAACACTCCTGATCGGATCATGGTTGGATCGATTCTAAGTCACCCTGATGCAGATGATGGCCATGGCTAAGACGGCGTATAAGACAAGTCACATTCAATTGAAATCTAGTATCAGAAACAGAATTCCATGTGGTGGAGAGAGGTGCCAGCTATCAACCAAATTTAATTATGGGATCTTGAGGTCTCTGCTTATCCAGATGCACAATCCTAATCAGTATGGCAGGCTGTAATTAGCCTTCACCAATCCAATATCTAGTTATTGTACATTGAGGTGCAGTATATTAAAGTGCAGGGCAATTTGGTTACAAGTGCATCAGCAGCCATCATTCAATTTACTGCTTAATTTCAATGTAAAGCAATTGAATGAAATAACAAAATAAAATTACAGCAGTCAGTACTTTTTGATAAGTTTGTTATTATTTTTGGGAAAAATTCACCAGATCTGCTACAATGGCAGTAGCATCGCAGCCGTGATCCACAGCGCATGCGCACCACCACCTTCGCATCCAAGTCAGGCCAAGAAGGCATCATTAGCATCAAGGACCAAAAAAGAGCAATTTCTCCCTAGGAATATAATTAAATGTGATTTAAATCAGATGCCGGATCGCTAATTACGGATTTATTTTTCCCTACCACGCTAATTAACGATAGAAACCTTAAGACTAATTTGCATTCCCCTACCCCACCGGTTAATCGCCCATTATTCATTCTCACCCCCCCCCCATCTAATCCTTGCAATATGACCACCCTAATCCTCGATTCCCTTACAAACTGATCTACACACAGGGTGTAATTCTTCGTAATGCTCTTTTTTTAAGTCTTTACACCACCCTCCATCCACCGTTTTGTATTTTTTTACTCCTACACCTCTTCCTTTTTCCGCACTGGTGCCATCGCACCAAGGCCTCCCAGAGGACAATTTTTGCTCTAAGTGAATCAATAAGACGAATAATTTATGTTCCCAAACTGCGCTTTTATTTCTCCCCTACTAAATATCTTATTTCGCAACAACAACACTCCCGTCATGCATCTCGTTTCCTCCTCCTCCCCCAATCCCTTCCCCTTATCCTCGCCTAATAACCCTTTTATGCCTTTTGAGCCTCACTTTGCTCCAATCGCACCAGTTTCCTTCTGAGATTTCGCTTTCCATCGATTTCACTTTGCACTGGCAGGGCCCTAATTGCCTTTAATTTAAACGAATTTAACCAGTTGTAGGAATGAGCTGGGATGGAGCATCAGGGGATGTGATAGCCACGCAGCAGCTCTAAAGATGCATCTCCAGTATCTCCAAAAACCTGGGTTTTTGGTTTGGCTGATTCAGGCGTTGACAATGAAACAGGTGTAAGTTCCAAAATCCGTATTGCACATGAGAAGCAAGAGCAAAAAACCCGATTGGTTAACCATACGATAATTGGAAAGGGTGTAAGTTCCAAAATCAATACTGTACAGTCTACCTTGTATAGGAGAAGGAAAAATCGATTGATTGGATAATTGGAAAGGGTGTATCTTCCAAAATCCATATTGCAAAGCAGATGCAAAGAAACCGTTTGGTTAGCGAAATTATAATCGAAAAGGGTGTAAGTTCCAAAATCCATATTGCACGTGAGAAGCGAAAGCAAAAAAACCGAAGGGTAATTGAAAAGGATGTAAGTTCCAAAATCCATATTGTACAATCCACCTTGTATAGGAGAAGGAAAAATCGCTTGCTTATCCAATGGATTATTGGAAAGGGTGTATCTTCCAAAACCCTTATTGCAAAGCAGATGCAAGAAAACCGTTTGGTTAGCCAAAGGATAAGCGAAAGGGGTGTAAGTTCCAAAATCCATATTGCACGTGAGAAGCATAAGCAAAAAAAAATGAAGGATAATTGAAAAGGGTGTATGTTCCAAAATCCATATTGCATCTCCACTTTTGTCACGTTGACCTGACCGAGAGAGTGGAGCATGGAAGACGGGGGTAATAAATTCCCGCCTTTAAAGCTCATAAAAGTGGCGGTGGGTGTTCCGGAAGTGGGCCTAAGAAGGGAATTATGGGATGGATGCGAAGCAGGTGGAGAGCGATTTACGACTGCAGCTTAGCGACGAAGCTGAGACGCAGGCGCGGAGGGAGCAGCATGCAAATCGCCGAGGAATAACAGGTCAAGTCAGGGAAATTTACTCGCCGCAGCTCATTGGCGCTAGTGTGCTTCCTGTACGCGGCTTAACCCCGAGCCTTCTTTGACGTTCCATAAACTGGGGGCTTGATATCATTCAAAATCATTAAAACCATCAATTCACTCGAGTCAAGGTGCTCAATCATGTTTAGCACGCCACCTAGCGCAAATTTCATAAACGGAATTAAGCCAGGTGGATAGACGCAGAGTGGCACCTGCCACCTGGCACATGCGGCAAAAGCTTTCGATAAAAAGCACGCGCAATCAGGTGCCAGTCCACGTGGATGCGCGTGCGCTTTCGGAAGAAGCACGCGCACGAGCTTTGTCCGGGAGCTCAAAGGCCGCGGGTTCGATTCCCAGCCGGTTCAGCTTTTTTTTTTTTTTTTTTTTTTTTTAAATTTTAAAAATGGTTAACTTCGCGTGATAATGTAAGGGTGCGCGACTGCCGCCTACAAGAACAACCGTCATCGAAATTCGAGGCACGGCGCTGGCATCGCCAACAGACAGACAGGCAGCTAAGAGAGCGATGAGCGAGCTGCTTATTAAAGCTGACAGCGCGCAGAGGTGCGGGTCAAACGAGGATTTCAATCTCCATTTTAGAAATCATTGCTGTCAACAAAATTGACTGATTAATAAAAGAAGGGATCTGGAGACGAGGCATTAAGAGACGATGGGGGAAAAGGGGGGCTGGGGGAGGGCGGGGAAAGAGGGAAATAAGTGCGAAAAAAATAAGAGTTAAAGGGGAGGCAATCAGTGCGAGCAGCGAAGCTGTGCTGGTTTGCCTCACACAGGCTCGCTACGAAAAAATGTGCAAATTCAATTCAATACACCCGAGATGCAATGTGGTGGGGGTCGATTTACTCCAGTACGATAATGCTATAACAAAAAGGAAGCGTGAAAATGTGTATCAAAATTGCAGCGTACAATATGAATACAATAAGAGAAAAAAAAAAAAAAATGCATCAGAATGGCATACGATGATTATGCACTGCTGAGGCCACAAAAGATAGCAGTAACTATTCAAACAAGCAGTGGTCAGCGTGACGAGGACATACTACATCTGGATGCCAAACCATCTTCTTATTATTTCAAATGAAACTCACAGTTAGTGTGTATTCGTGTGGACATACAACATTAGTTTCACTTTACTGCATTCGACAACTCATGCTCAGGGCTGGACATAATACACCTTGTATATTGGTGCTCCGACCAGAGTAATGAGCAGTAAGGACATGCAATGTGTGTGCACAAAGGTTTGCACCAGCGTGTTGAAACAGCGCTTTTCTTCTATGAAAGTTTAGTTGCTTATTTACTAAATTCAGAATGCAAGTCCAGCCCAATCAAGCACAAAACTGGACATGCAATATATGTGCTTCAAAACACCGCTTTGTTTGATGACAGGTTCTGAGTTGAATTGAGGTTGCGTGCATTGCATCAAAAGCGAACTGCTCGTTATCATTAATCGACAGCTTGCTAATCGTCGAACAAAAGCAACTGCGGGCTGGTGCAGTTAACTTTAATCCTCCATTATCTCTCTTTTCTCCCTTATAACTTAAGCCTATCTTCCTTTCTTCTTCCTTTTCTATTTGCTTTTCTTCTTTTCCCTCTATTTATTCTCCGCTCATTCATCATATCTTTAATCCCGAAATAACTCCATTCTCATGGACTTTCAGCCCAACTTTGCTCTTCAACCCCACATCCCACATCCCCAAATCACATCAGGGTCCCCCATTGCATGAAAAATGAGGAGTGTGAGGAATAGCCTTGAGGAGTTGAGGTTCCCGTGTCACTAGACACAGAATGATAAGAAAAATTAAAACTTCAACTCCTCATTCCCCATTTGGGCGGCGCTTGTAAATCTAGATAACATAGGAAAATACGATAATGTTTGCGAATGTGAACCCCTACCAGTAATGGAAATGTGGATAACTCGATACCAGTTATGCCCTGTTCAGGTCAAAAATTTATCTAGATTTGAAACCGAAACTGGTAATAAATCGACTTAACTTGCCACGCTGTTGATTAATGGGCGTTCGCATTGCATCCTATGCGGTGCATTGTGGGGGCATTCGAAATTATACGGGGTGTTTAAAGGTGTCGCGGAATTTAAAAGCTACTGCAGTGGTGTCTGAAATCCCCGAATTTGCGATGACATATTACATGAAAGCTGCCCTCTGGGAGCTGTTAAGCTCACCCGAAATTGGGTCTTTTATATTAGAAGGGTTTCGTTAACGAGCGATTAAATCGGCCGGATGTAGAAGCTAATTGCTCGGTTTTGGAACCGTCCTCCCCGGGCATGCTAATATTGAGCTCCATTAAATTGCCATTTCAAATTCGGTTGCCAGTGGAGCAAAGACAGTGAAAATTGCGTGATTAAAACAAAGCGACCTCGAGGGAGTTGTTTAAAAATGTAATAAACATAAAACGAGAGATTAAGGACGGAATTTGTGGACGCCCCCTGTCACAATCTGTCACATTCGGTCTAGAGCATGGCCACAAAACACTCCTCAATTTAACATGGTTATAAAATCAAAATTTATTGGAATATACCTTCACCTTTGTGGTTTGAGTTTCATCGACTCAAAAATTTTATGTGGTATCAGTTTATTACATACACACGATATGCATTCATGCTAATGGAACTTGCACATCTCATGTTGAAACTACATGTACACGCGAAACTGCTCACTGCCCTCTGGCGGTAAGAGTGTGCAGAAGATCCAGCGGGGAAAGGTCGAAAGAAATTTTTTTTAGTTAATGCATTTGTGGCCACCATATTCATACAAATATTCCAATAAGTTTTGATTTCATAACCATTTGAAATCAAGGAGTTTTTGTGGACACACTGTATATTAATTCCTCTACTCCAGCCAGTCATGTACCGCAGCATCCCACAAAGGACATACAATGTGTGTGCATAAAGACTGCACCAAATTGTGGTTATACTGTATGTGTTGATTCTGCACAACGTAGCTATGCCCAATGCAATTCACAAAAACCCATCTAATTCAATTTCGCCCATGGATGGACATACAATATGTGTGTTTTAAACCATCCTGCCATGTACTATACACGTTCGAGGCCCTTTTCGAGCCTCCGATTTTCACCGCGGAAAGTTTGTGCGGCTTGTCGGAACGGGTGCTTCCAAACTAGGTACCCAGCATGATATTCGCTAAGACGCTTCTGTCCCAAATGGGAAGCAATGGCAGTCTCATGAGGGGAAGTGCGGCGAGATGCTATCGTGGTCGATAAGCTACAGGAAGGAAGCGGAAACTAGCGGAATCCAAACAAGGCAGCACTGATTTTCGCCGGAAACTGCACGAAATTCGGCTTAAAGGGAACAATTAGAGGGCCCTGAGGCTGGAAGGATTGCCAAATTGAGAGGCGAAAATTTAGGCGAGGCGAGAAGGAAGATATCCAAGGAACGAGATACTAACTACCCTCTCCCCTGACGAGGTTGGGTCTCACCCAACCCACAGACTGGCACAGTCTGAGATACCAGCAGTTGAAGCTAGGTGAAGACAGCTTAAGGGCTTCTTAGGCTTATTAGGCAAATGGAGTGGTGGTGGTATGGGGTTTAGGGGTGCAATGTCTTAAAGGCAACTGGGCTGTGAATGAAGTGACTTATGCAATGCAAAGCATTGACTCATTGCCATGGGGCTAACAAAACAAATCTTCGATAAGTTGGCGGTGTTGAGGTACCCTAAAAACTGCTGCAAGACGCTGCTTCGACCATCGTATTTAATGGTGGTTATAGTTTACACATATATTGACAAGTTTTCACCTAAGAGATAACTGCTGCTTGAAACTTACACCCTTTTCGACTACCCCATGCATGATCAATCGGGGGTTTTCTGCTTCCTCCCAATGTTAAATTTGAAACTTGCACATTGTCGAAGCCTCAGTTATTAATGCAATAGCAAATTTGCTATAAATGTAAAACAAATTAACAGCTAGAGAACAAATTTTGTTAAGAAAATAACGAACGTTATCAACTATAACAATTTTGTTATAAAAATAAGATGTAAACAGCTAAGAGCAATCTTTGACAAAGAACAAAAATACATTAACTAATAAAGTACATTTGTTTTATAATTCTACTGTACAGCAAAGCTACACAATTTGTTTCAGTTTGAGAAATAAATGTTATGGCATGGATGTGTTTATGATATGTTAAATAAAACTATGTTTACCAAGACCATCCATCAAAAAGTAATGAAACAAGTTGTACAAAAAGTCGGAAACAACCTAGTTGTACCGCAATATTTTGTTATAATGTGCAGACCTTGTTTAGGTTGATTACATTGTGCCAGGGTACTATTGCATAAAGTTCAACAACTCCTAACACCCTTCATTTTTCATGAAATTAGACCCAGAACACACAGTTGTCAGCAGAAAAACATTAACACTCTTAGAAACGTATTCTGTAATTTTCTAAGCACAAATCACCAATGCTTGTCAATATTAACCCTTTGATCCCTTTTCAAATTACAGAACTTGCAGCTAACAGGATTTCTAGGAAACATTTGAGCAAACTGGACTCATCCAATGGTAAGCCTATGAGAAATCTCAGAGCTCACTTTTATCAGTTAGATGTTTAGAAATTAGGAGGAATGGCAATTTAGAAGACGAATCTGTTTCCGAAAACGCAATATGAACCAAATAAAAACTGAAAATCCAGGAAAGGAAAGCAGTCTGAATGCAAATTGTATCTGGCATCACCAACGTCCACCATCTTTTTAATATAAACTTCATGTTTCAAAATGTGGGCACCATCATTTTGGAATTTCGTCGAACTGAAGAGGAAAAAATTCGGATGAACTTCAACATGCATGCACTTCTTGCTCCAGATGTGCACGAAATATTTATATCTAACCCTTCTTATCCAGCCGTCAAACTTCATCTTTAACTTAACCTAGCCTTAACAAACAAAGGATCATACAGTCGGCTCTCGATATAAGCAACAGAGTGGCTGGTCAAAGTCAAAATGCTAGGTGTCATAAAAAACCATGAAAACTTAGTAAAACTTAGCACACTTAATTAGCTTGAAAAAAAGTGTGTGAAAACAGACCTCTCGATATAAGCAACGAAAATCCCATCCCCTTGGAGTTGCTCGTGTTTTGGGAATCTATGAAATTTTCCTATTGCAAGAGAAGGCAGCGCCATCTACGGTCTTGTTGTGAAAAAGAGAGGAAAACAAAGGCGCTTCGAGTCGTTGACGCCGAGCAAGCCATGAAGAGAAAGTTGTAAAGACGAAATATAAAACCAAAGTAAAGGAAGAAAAAATAACGGTTTAAAATGAATTCGCTCGTCCGTTTCGCTCGGACATGGGTTTTCGAGTGATAAAACCACAATGAAACGGAAATATAAAACGCCGTCCCATTGTCGCTTTTCATCCCCACAAAACACTCGCACTGCATATGGTGGTGTGTATTGCTCGAAGAGAAGTATAGCACAGTGAGGGTCGACCATAAATGTGTCATACGAAAACGAATATTATCATGAAGTTCTGTGATTTTCGAATACACATGATCAGTGATGACATGATCATTGGTCAAAAACCTTGCGATTTGAGGAAAATGAGATTTAAGATCAAAAATGACAGATTCAGTTATGGTAAAAATGCAGTAGTGCACCGCACTATGTGCCATGTTCCAAAACTTAATTTGATTACTTTTCTATGACATCAAGGGTGGACTTACATTTCATTACTTAATTTTCTATGACTTCCATGGCTTTTATTTCATTTCGTGGCTTTCCCAAGACTTCCATAACTGGAGTTGTATTTCATGACTGCTAATGGCTTCCACGACCCAAATCTCATTTCATTTCATGACTTAAATTTCATTTTACGACTTTGCCACCACTTCCATGACTTAAATTTCATTTCATTTCATTACTTTTCTATTACTTCCATAAACCTAATTTCATTTCCTGACTTTCCCACCACTTCCATGACTTGGATTTCATTTCATGACTCCACGACTTCCATTACCCGAAGAATTTCATTTCATGACTTTTGCACGACTTCTATGTCTTGAATTTTATTTCATTACCTTTCAATGACCACACATGGTTTCTATGACCGAATTTGATCCTTAACTTTCCCATGACCCCAGTTAATTCGATGACTTGCACGACTATACAGGGGTGTCACTTCCCCATCCAGGGGCCATTCATAAATCATCTGACTGAATTTTTTCCTGTTTCAGTTGGCTGAATGGCCCTCGTTAGAGGTTGACCCTGGTTGGCAGTGGGTGGTGATGACGTCATCATCGACCCCACGTCATCTAATCGAAAGGATGGAGGGAAGAAGAGGAGCAGCAGGAAGAGACAAGGAAGGCAAAAGAGTCGTCTTTCAAAGTCATCGATTTCAGGCTGTGATTGTCCAAACGCAATTCTTGTGCCGAATATATCAAGAACTGTGTGTGGACATCAATGCTTGAAATAAGAATGCAACGATCAAACACACCCCACCCCTCAAGTACAATAGGCAGAAACAAGGAGGAACACAAGGGGAGATGGACGTCTAAGGTACGTACATGTATATGTAGAAGGAAAAAAGACCAACATTTGAATGTCAGAAATGGGAAAAAACTGTCTATGTGGACCCGCATAACAGAAAAAAGTTGTGTTTGTATAAACGAAGGAGGAGGGATGGGACATCGGACATATCACTCATATTCAACTTCAGACAAAAAAAAAGCGAATGCTGCATGGCCAATAAATCAAATAGTTTCGAAGGCGTAAGGGACGGTCGAGTATTACGTCATTACAAAATCGTGATTTGCACATCTCATCCCCTCCAGTATCAGCACCCGTTATCCTTCGTAATCCCCTACTCTTGAAAATCAGCCATGACATATTGATCGAAACAGGTGCCAATTTCAGAAACCCAAAGTTTAAAAACCCTAATTTTACTAAGAATTTGATAAAGGATTCGAATATTTGATTCGATTTGAGGTACGCCAAAAGCACTTGTGCAAAACTGCTTGGCAAATGGCGAATTTCTGGGAATGATAATTCTGCCCATTAATGACCAGCTTTTTAGTTTGCAATCTGTTCGCAATTAGTTTTTTTATTAGTTGGCAATCAGTTTTTTATCAGTTTATAACTGGCTGTCATCAGTTTTTTTATCAGTTTTAAATCAGTTTATCAGTTTTGAGTTTGCAATTACTTTTGATAAGTTTTATATAAGTTAAAAATCAGTTTCCATCAGTTTTTATGAGTTTACAATTAGTTTTCATCAGATATGAGTCTAAAATCAGTTGTCATCAGTTCGCAATCTGTTTTTTATTAGTTTGCAATCATTTTTTATCCGTTTAAAATTACTTTTGATCAGTTTACATCAGTTTTTTCTGAGTTTAAAATCTGTTTTTTTTATTAGTTTGCAATTAGTTTGTTATCATTTTACAATTAGTTTTCATCAGTTTGTAATTAGTTCATAATCAGTGTCCATCCTTTAACAATACGTTGTGAATATAATGAATATGCCAAAAGTGGATTGGAATGGATAAAATCTGTCTTATCATGTGCTCGAGTTTGAATAAACCTTACTGACTCAATGAAATGTTAATGACGTTTTTCAATCCTCCAATCATTTTGCATTTTGCAGAAAATGAGGAATGTGAAGAATTGATGAATCTGAGTAATATTTGTGAGTATACAATGTACATGTACAATGTATATCCCTCAGATTCATCAACTCTTCACGCTCCTCATTTTTATGAAATTAGCCCAGATCCTCTGTTTTTGTGCACGGAGGTCATGACCTATCGAACAGCCGTCAGTTTTAACATTTCAGATTTTATCTGCCTCGATAGAACAGCGTGCATTGTGGATTCTGTATGCGCGTGTGACCCTTGACCCTTGTTCGGAAGCACGTGGTTTAGCCCCTCGTGGATAAAACGTGAAATATTTATAAGGGCTTCGCATTTCGCTTTCCTAAGTTGGGTCTCGTCTGAGAGTGGGGCTGATTTGAAATTCAATTCAGAACGTCGTCTCACTGACCACTGGTCAAGGAATACTTGATCCACAGAGGTCATCAGTTTTCACAGTTTTTGTGTTTATATGTCGTGTCTCGCACGAATAATTTTCAAAATTGCATCTGAAAATGGAAGCAGCATAATTCAGAAAACCCTCAGAAAATTCTGCACCTCTGAGAGATAGTTGACTTAAATTTCTCATCAATTTGCACCTTACTCCGCACCTATTGCACTTTTGCGTTTATTTAGCTGAAATACCTTAATATTTCAAGCAATTTCCAGTGCTCTAAAATCATTACCATAAAAAATTGCACTATCTCCCCTGTATTTTTTGCAAAAACTGTTGCAAATCAGATGCAACATTTTTCGTTTCACATCGAAATGTAGCTAAAAATGCTCAATCCCAACCCGTGTGAACCACTGAACCACGTGACCGAACCCGTATGTGCTTAAATTGCCCTGGAATTAAGCGACATTTTTACGACTTTGCCAATTTTCGAGATAAGAGCGAGTTGGGGGTGGTGGGTGGGGATGGGGTGGCGCCCCCTATGCTTCTTAGCGCGTCTTAAGCCCGTATTTTATGGGTTATCCCCTGAGGCTCGTTGAGTGCTCCCTTAACCCCCTCCCCCACCCCCTCCCCCTGGCAATGATCGTTTTCATGGCTAACGCGCGGCTTAATGACTGACTTTGGCGAAGGGATTTACAGGGGGCAAGGGTCGCCCATAAAGCCCGGGCGAGGCCTATCTCTCAACCCTTTCCGGACTTTATGACGCGAGGATGAATTCGGTCTCGGATCGATAAAAGCAAGACTCATCTTGTTCGTGATTCCGACGTAAATGGCTATGGCAAAATGGCGTCGAATTTACATGCCCAATTTGGTATTCGAGTAACCAGTACTTGACATGCCAGTATGTGGATCTATTCTCGCAGTGGGGGCCCCCAAAAGACGATGACGTAATACTTGAACGTCCCCTATGGAACAATGATGTCGTCCAATTTCACAAGTACAAACTGACCATCAAGTGACCAGTACTTGATATGACAGTACCGTATATGGACAGTTTTCTCACAAGTTGATCGCATGATAGACAACTGAGCAATTGCCTCCAAAAAGATGACCGCATACTTGAACGCCCCCTAATATGGCGTACAATTTGACCCGCACAAACTGACCATCAAGTGACCATTGACATGCTCAAGCTGATATAACGTACTGCATAGGGTCAGTTTTCTCACAATTGATCACATGATGGATCACCGATGCATGGATCTCCAAAGATGATGACATAATACTTGAACGTCCCTAAGGGACAAGAGGGCGTCGAATTTGCATTAAACAAACTGACCATCGATTTGATGGCATTGATTTTGGAGTACGTGACCAGTTTTTAATAGCTAACTACATGTACAGTGTACATGATAGATGAACCCTCAATGAGTATGACATAATACTTGATGTGTGGTCAGTTTTCCCACAGTTGACCACATAAAAGAAAACTGATGGATTAAGTAGAATACTGTACCATGGGACCTGGTTAATGGGGATAGCTCTATAAATGGGATAACAGGGAGAGTCTCATGAGATCCCATTTATCCAGGTTCGACTGAGTGGTGGTGGTTAGCCATCTTTAGCCCTCCTGATGTCCACTTCCTCAGCGAATTTGACGGGAAATTAGCGCCCCAGGCGATAACCAGCGTAATTGGAAACGTCCGTCGCATGTTCTTTTTTTGGTCCCTAGGATTAATTACTATTTTTCCGTCCCTATTTTCGCGTCTCTGTATTTGTTGGCTATTTTTTTTTCTATTCCTGACCTGGCGTCGTCCATCATGGCTCGTTTACGCAATTGATTGCAATTGGCATTTACGCCGGCGACGAATGGGCTCGTAAAAGCACGGGATTAGGGCCGTTGGAAGCTAGTAAACAGGGGCCTCAGTCATCGCCAGGGGCAGGCCATAAAGGACCACAATATTCGGGGCTGACCAGGAAACTCGCCATATTTTTAATCCATTTTTTAACCAATTGTTAATCCATTTCACCAGCCTTCATTGTCGAATGTAACATTATGCATTCTTCCCAACATTTCTGATTTAAAAAGATTTTAATTTAATTTCTTCACAAATGATGGCAAACCATGCATGCTTCGAAGCACTGCTCATCAGCGCTCTGTCAGGGGCACACTACAGGGTGCGGCGAAATAAGTCGGACGTTTTTAATTCGATTCTACTTCAACATTTTAATAGTTGGCCAGCTAAAACAAACACAAGTGTATAGAGGGGTTCGCAGCATTAAAGTAAAGATGCGATGTTAGTGAGTTAGCACTTGGTCATGCAGTTTGAAAAATGCCACTAGTCAGTCAGTCTCAGTAAGGTCAATCAATTTGACCAGCCTTCACTGTCGAATGTAACATTACGCATTCTTCCCAACATTTCTGATTTAAAAAGATTTTAATTTGATTTTAATTTAATTTCTTGACGTTGCCCCTAGAACGCGGCAAACAACGCATGCTTCGAAGCACTGCTCATCAGCGCTCTGTCAGGGGCACAGTACAGGGTGCGGCGAAATACATCGGACGTTTTTAATTCGATTCTGCTTCAACATTTTAATAGTTGACCAGCTAAAACAAACGCAAGTGTATAGAGGGGTTCGCAGCATTAAAGTTAAGATGCGAAGTTAGTGAGTTTGCATGGCCCTGAAACTCCTGTTTGAATAATGGTTCTAGTCAGTCAGTATCAGTAATGTCAATCAATTTGACTATTGGCAACACTGCATCATGTTTAAGACTGCGAGTCACGTGCCCATCACCTGCACGTGCCAAGCTCGCGCAGCGCGTGCCGTAAAAAAAGCCGTAAAAAGCGCCATCTCGTGGTCGTTACTATTATTGTTATTCCCAGATTTTACGGCCGGCCCTATAAAACCGAAAATTGCCATCGTTGGAGACGCGCCGTAACCCCGGCCACTTATAATTTTCATTGTTTGCATTCAAGATGGCGGCCAGCCACCTCCGCCATTGTGTTTGCACTTTTTTCGATCACATTCTTCTTTCGGCCGTTGGAGAACAACAGCGATGGGCTTTGATGGCGTCGTCAGCCAGACCGGAAGCTGCTGCTGGTTAACGAGCCGCGTCTGTGCGCGCTTCATTAATTAAGGAACAAAAGGGGGCGCCACGGCGCCTTCTGCAGCGGAAACGCGTGGCGCCATCTAGCGACCGAAAACGACAATTCACTTCCAAAAAACCAATGCGTGGCAATCCTTTTTGAAACTCAGGGTCCCGTGTGCTGCGCAGGAAGTACTGGGTCATCACGATATGCGATTAAACGATACGAAGGACATAAAAATAATAAAAACGCAACAAAAAATTTAGCTGATGGATTTTTCTTGTTGGCGAATTTCCGTCGCTTAAAAAACGACAACAACGACATTCTCCGAAACAAAGAAATCAGATTTTATCCAAGCCACTATTTTTTTTTCGTTTTTGTTAAAAGTGATATGACAGGGAGCGTTCATTTATTACGTCGCCGCAATACAGGGTGCTTCTAAAATGTGTCACCTAATAGCAGCTCAAAAGAGCAAATCCCCAACTGTTCATTTGAACTTTATTAATGCGAGTTACATTTAATTTTTCTGAAATTCCTTGTTTTGACAAAATATTAATCAAATTCAGCGAAGATGCGAGCGCCATAACATGGTAAAATTGACCAAACCGTATCGCTCATTAGGCAAAATGTGTATATAAAACCGACTCAATGTTCGACCAATGTTGCATGTAAAATTTGACCAAAAGTAGTGGTTAATCCCGACGAACTTACACATCGAATTTGGTCAAATATGACAAATAACAAGTGTCGAATTCGACCGGAAATGCCAGTCATTTAATTGACCATTTCACTTCAGTAACAATAACTAAACATTTTGTCGGAGCTGTTATGCCAGAAATGATCAGTTCCACGATTCAATTTCAGTAATGCTTCCTGTCCACTTTCAATTTTTTAGCTTAATTTTGGACTAAAGTTGGTATTCCTAACTTTCTGACCCTACCAATCTCTTAATGCTGCGATATGATTGGCCCAAAGTAGAGCTCTAGTCGCAATTTTCTCTTAGTTTTCGATAATTTTTGCCTTAAGGGGGTCCAGAACAACCTATTGTTATACATGGGCCCTATGGAGTTTTCACTTCGTCCCTACATTCTTGGGATCTAATCAAGCTATCCTGCAAATTAATGTTTTGTTTGATACCCTACCTCAAACATTTTTATCATGGCGTTCAAGCATCAACAATGAGTGTTTGTATAAAACAAATTGCAAAAATAACGAAAACAAATCGAGAATTTTTTCCCATATTTTTGCAATATGGACCCCCTTAAGATAAAATTAAGAAAAAGCTAACTCCAAGATTAGACAAAAATTACGAGTGGACATGAAGCATGACAATATCTTCGAAATTGTAAGACGGCATGGCGGCCATCTTGGCAGCGGTCAAGAAGGGGGTGGCTGACCCCTGGCTGCCTTATCATCACGCGCCACATATTTATACAGCCCAGCGATAATAATTACTCGGCCTAATCTGGGCATGTTTTTTCGGAGACGAAATGGGTGCAAAAAGAAAAAAAGGAAAACTGACCAAGACGGACATTGCGATAACGAGTGTCCGAAGATGTAGTTGTCCGAGCCCTGGACACGACCGATAAGATTACAGCAGGATGACGTTGCTGCACGAGACCAGGGGGCGCTGTTATCTCCCCCTCCACCACCGATATATCCTTTTTGGTTCCCATCCATTAAGACCATTGGGCGCCGAGATAAGGACTCTTTTAATTATTGCAATTACGCGAGCTGCGCGCGCGTGCTGGGGTCAACCCCGGGGCTGGCCAGGGGTCACACGGCTTCGTTTTAATTGAAACGATATCTCTGGAAGACGAGCCAGTAGCGAAAAGGGCCTTAGCAAAATCTCAATACAGTAGAACCTGTGTAAACGCATATCATCACATCACCAGCAACGTCTGTGATGTTGCTGGTGATGAGACCCACACACCCAATTTATATGGCCCAAGATTGACCACATCATCATTCCCAAATTACCATTTCCCCAAACGGCATAATGATCGACCAACAAAAATCCGATTCGGGGCAAATCCGTTATCAAAACGAGATCAACAATGATGGATGTTGTCACGCAAAAGCACATTTTTTAAATGTGAAAAGAAAAACGCTGGAGACGAAATTTTTTGCTAAACAGGATGACAAATGATGACCTGATGGACAACTGGTGGACAACAATTTTTTTTAAATAATGATGAAGATAAGCTTTGCTTAATCTGAGTACTGAGTACAGCAGAGCCTCGATTATCCGGACGTATCCTAAAAAAATAAGTTCATGTGAACGCTGAGGTGTACATTGCAACACTTGTTTTTGATATTAAGATATTGACTATGTCTTTGTTGTCTGTGTGAATGTACATACTACTGTTTTTTTCCCTATTTCATTACAATTTACCTTCTTAGCACGGACTGTCCGGATAATCGAAGCTCTACTGTATGAGGAGTTGAGGTTGTCAAGCTTCTATCCCTGCTGCGTATATTTGTTTACATGGTTGACTAACCTACCTAGCCTAACAATGTCAATTCTGCCTTATTCAAACTTGCATATTCGTTACATTTTAAAAACAATATCTAAAATAAAATTTAATATTATATTAAAATAAAGCTGCCCCTTACCACCAGGCAATCACTGCCAACTTCCTGGTGCAGTGCATATGCTCTGTAGCAGGGGCAATACCGAAGAATATGTGGTGGCAGTTGGACGTTACGACTCTAATTAAATTGAATTAAAATCAGTATTAAGTGCGCAAGTTCTTACGACGTCTGTTATTGACTTTAGGGTGGCTTCGAGCTTAAATGACGTAATTAAGTTCGGTCCGAGCGTCCAGTCTTTAACCTAATAAACTCCTCAAGAATGAAATTTTTTTGGCAGGGTAAAAAAAGCGGATTTGTTAACTCGTTTTCGATGTGGGGGGGTCCGCCATAAATGGCCGGCTGGAAATAAATTTCCTTTCGTTTGTCTTTGGCCTGTCCATCTCTGATGACCGACTGGTCATCCGGGCCTTACATCATTAGGTCATTAGGCGATATTGCCCCTAACCACCCCCAGATCACAAAAGGGCCGAGCCTCCATTTCTAAAGGGTCGTTTAGGCAGGGGAGGGTCGGCCATAAAATGCGGTCATTAAGGCCAGAAGCTCGGTTTTGGTTTCTGATTGAAGTGGCTTCGTGGGGGGTCGTGAGGGGGTGGTCAAGGGGGGTGGGGGGAGATGGAAAAAAGATCAGTCGGTCGTGATTAGTCGTTTTTATTACGGTGGTCATGCGCCTGGAGCACGCTGGCATAGGATGAAGAAAGACCCATGGAAAAAAAAGGGAAAATGGCGGATGAGGCCCGGGGGGTGGGGACTGGGGGTGGCTCGTAAAAAAGAAATGGTTGTCAGCGGGTGATTTGGCCGGATGAACAAATGACCCTAAGATTCCGTCTTCCGCGTTGGACGAAAGTGCTGAGAAATGCGCTTTTCTGGGATTTCCTGGGGGTGGAGGGCGAGGGGGAAGAAGTGACTGGGAGGTGGGGGGGGGGGAGTGGCTATCGGTCAGGTTAATGGTGGTGAGTGGGAGTGGCGTGGTGATGCAACCCCCATAGGGTGGGGGGAATAATATAATGAGTTTTATCACCGCAGCCATCCGATGCTAATTGCGGAATAATTTAAGCAAATTAATATCTGATTGTTAGTCCAGAGCTCGTGGAAAATTCGTGATTTTCTTTCAGATTCCTGAAACAACAAATTTCCCAGTTTTATGAGATAGGGCCTGGTTAGGATACCAGAAAACCTCAACCCTTCACAGCCATCCCTCATATTACTCAACTGTTTACACCCCTCAACGTCAGGAAATTGGGCCCTGGTGATGAAACTTTAACATCTTAACTCCTCAGTCATCCCTCAGATTCATAAACTCCTCACATTACTCGTTCTTTTATAAGACTTGAACCTGGTTAAGAAACCAGAAAACCTCAACTCCTCCCAGTCATTCCTCAGATTAATCAACTCTTCACACTCCACATCTTCATGAAATTGGGTCCTTGTTGAAAACTTGAAAACCTTAATTCCTCAATTGTTTTTATTAAATAGGTGCCTGTTTAGGAAATCTGAAAACCTCAACTATCCCCCACGCATTTATCGAGTGACTACACTAATATTTTAATGAAATTGGTCACATCAGGTCGTTCCCATCTCATGTGCCTCAATGAAAAAGTAAAAACCTCAACCCCTCTCAGTCATCCCTCACAGCATCATGTATCACTCTGGGTTCCCCCAGAAATTATATTTTCAACTTCCCTGACTATTCCAGGTTTTAAAAAATGTCACAGGCCATTAAAAATGCGGAAATATCACATTTGTCAAGATAATAAATACTATGTATTGTTCATTGTTTATAAACATGAGGTTAACGAAACTTGGTAAAAGAAATCAGCAATGGAGCACATATTTCAATAAAAAGCTTCAAATTTTAAAAATGTCATTATTGATCTGTACCCACAGAATTGCTCGCTTTAACTGATGGCTTGAATTTCCTACGTATCAAGAAATTTGTTAAATTTCCCTGACTTTTATAAAATAAATCAATCATCCCTGACATTTCCATGATTTTTACAGGCCTTTCCAACTCCCCTGATTTTTCCAGGTCTGGGGGAACCCTGTCTTTATCAACTTTTCACATTCATTTTTTTAAGAAATTGGGTCCAATATCTCATGGGTAATGCCCTGAGTGAACCTCCGTAGAAAATCAGTACAGGCAGTTGCCTAACCATTGCAAGGCCAGTTTTCTACGGAGTCTGCATCGGGCTGCTCCCTTTACACAGCTGGCTGGCATGACAGCCCAAAAACCACCAAAATAGTCAGAAAACGCAGCAAATACGCGTTTGTATACGTCGAATAGCAAACATGTCGCAGTCGCTGGAGGGAAACGGGGTTCGATACCCGACATTTTCGGATCGATATCGATATTTTCGATCTCGGGCGACCCGCGTTGCTATAGCTGGCAAATCTGCGAACGCAGCTTTTCTCGTCGTAAAAAAAATTGCGAAAAACGCCTTAGGATAAGAAAGGGGGGTCCAAATCCAGGCTAAAAAAGACGGTTATGGCTGATCGAAGAAAAGGTGGGATGCTGGAGGAAGAAGCAGAAGAAGAGGAAGAAAAAAAAAGTTATTGATAGATGGAGGATTGGAAGGAGAGGCTAATCCAGGACCCACCCACTCTTCATCTACACCGATTTCTACTTCTCATTTGTTACGTGTGTCAAAGCCGTAAAAAGGACGCATTACCGCTCTTTTAATGGGGTGTCTATCGCAGGCACCCTCATCCATTTCATCCATTTCATCAGTTTTCGAACCCCTTTTGCATTTTCGGCCATCCTCCACCCCAACAGGCATAAAAACCGCCAAAAACAGATAAGCCATAGGAAAAGTGACGATGGAAAAAGGCAGGCCCCATGCTCGGTTATGACCTAGCTGTATCAGAAGAAGGGTGGGGTGGGCGTCCATCACCCCCACCCCCAAAAATGTCCTTATAAAAGCAGACCGGGCTTATCGCGGCCAGGGAAACCGTAAAAAATAGTCGAACAAAACGGGGGTATTTGGCGGCCATTTATCAAGGCGCTTTTTGACAGGACCCAAATCTCGCAACTTCGAAAGGCGCCGCTGCAAAAAATCCGAAAACAGTTCATTCATTATTTATCGAAGGACGAATATACGCGCGACATCGTGTATACCGTTAGCCTAGAACGACCCCTGAAACGAGGGTTGAAAGGTCATGCAAGCCTGCATGGTGTCCATTTGAGAGCTGAGAGCGATACTGGTCACAGCACGAAGTAAATACTTGCTTGTGCTGATCATCACAACATATTCAGCATTTTAAAATGCTTGTTTTAGGGCAAGC
Source organism: Cylindroiulus punctatus (assembly GCA_034695085.1). Taxonomy (NCBI): domain Eukaryota; kingdom Metazoa; phylum Arthropoda; class Diplopoda; order Julida; family Julidae; genus Cylindroiulus; species Cylindroiulus punctatus. The sequence continues at coordinate 66,120 of JAQFYZ010000038.1, forward strand.
AATATGCAATTATGCGAAAAAAAAAATAAAAGAATATAAACAATAATTGTTCGTAGCAGTATGGGCGAACAGAGAGAATCTCAGATGTCGGGGATACTGCCTGAACACTCGATAGCGTCAATCTCTCGACTTGAGGGAAAATGCCGGCTGGGGTTCATTTGAGAGCTGAGAGCGATGCTAACCATTGGTTGAGAAGTTATCAGATGTCGGTATGTACTGGCTGAACACTCGATAGCGTCTATCGCTCGACAGTTTGAGTTGAGAGTGAAATCGCATGGGTAGGTGCCACTCAATTCGAAGCTCAATTTAAGCTGGTTGTCCATGTGATAGCTGAGAGCTAGGTTGACCATCGAGATAATCTCAGATGGCATGTTCACTGGATGGGGTCTAGCTCTCGAGAGTTTGCGTTGAGAGTGAATGACAATTCGTGTGCCGAACACAGTCTGATCCTGTCTCATAGCAATTTTAAAACAGTTACATGCAGCATTAACAGATCTAATAAAGAGTGCCTACCTTAAAAATTGACGATTTGATGTGATCTTGATGGATCGCCATGGTCCAACCGGCAAAAGCGTTAGGCCTACGAAGGTCGGACATTTCTGTTTCAATTCGATGTAAGCGATGCATACATGTATATTTCCTCCGAAGTCATAATCGTTCAACCATATCTTCGCCACTAATGTAAATAACCGATCATCACCTTCATCTGCGCCTGCACAATCACGAAACGTTGCAATTTCTTCAACTAATTATGGAAGCCGCTTTGGGTGTTCATTATTCCTATTTCATTTCGAAACTTTAACCGACTGAGAACCGCACAAAATAGATGTTGAAATGTGTCGCGTGCACGATAACGGAGTCACAATGTTGAAATTTTCAGCCGAAGTCACGAAAACAGGTTTACCAGCACATTTTTCACGTTAAAAAGCGAAATGAAATATGCGAATCATGACTGCGTTCGTCAAAAAAGAATGCAAACTTTGAATACGGAAGTTGCAAATTCGAAGCTCTGGAATGCGCTTATAGGCTATTGGTTGGGATTTGCATAACGAATTGTAGGTTAAACAAAGGCGCTTTATAGAAAAGACGTTGATGATACCGAATTTGTACATTTTAAAATCAATTTTTTATTACAAAAATAAGTTGAATATAAAAACTGCGTAAGCTATCCACCGTGCAGCGTTGAAATGAATATTATCCGATCGTTTTCTTTTAGCTCGTATTTCAATTCCCCCTGAAAAATCACAACGAACGTCTTTTTTTAAAAACAAGCAAATCTGAATTTTTAGAACTAGGTCTTTCCAAAGCCTCCAAGTGAGATATGCATCTTTTAGGATCATGCATGTATATTATCGCATTATCTCACTGTCAGAGCTCAAATTTAAGAGGGATTTCACTTAATATTCGGGGTGCCATTTCTGTTCATCTAGCAAATTTGGGAATTAGATGAAAATTCACGCCTGGTGCGCCCAAAAGCGATTTTGTCGGTTTGGGGCCGGTCATAAATTGCCGGGATTTTTCCGTTGGGCTCCAGTTTCCTTTAAAACAATCTGCCTGGTGCACGAAACAAATAACAAATGGCTTCTGTTGTTGAGAGCTTCGCTATATAAATTCATCGCCCCTGCACCGCTTTCATTATCGTTTTCAAACGCAACACATTTCCGCGTCGTGCATTTAAATGAAATATGGAGTCATTCGGTGGAAAAGCCGTAATGCAAAACTGCGGGTGCTTATTAGATGAAAGTCCCGTTCACTCTCAAACATTTTTAAAAGCAACGTTCGTCTGAGGCTCATTTACAACAGCGACCATAAAAGTATGCTTTATGCTCTCTGTTAGCGACAACGAGCCTCATTAAGTCGTTCTATGTGTTATTGGGTAAAATCTCAAGTGAGCTCGGTGTCCATTTGAGAGCAATAGTAACCAGGTTGGAATCATGAGAGTTAATGTTTGAGAGTGGACACATCCAATCTTAGGATGGACAAACCATGAAGCGCACGAGAGGGTTTAGACTGTACTACAGATGCCGTCATAGACACCGTGATCTAGTGGCCTTTTCCTAGCAGCTCGTAGGCTTGCAGTGATTGCCCATGGAGCAGGGACTATTCTGTAGTGGGGGTTTCACTGTCTTACGCAACCTGCCTCGAAACCTACCCTCCGGCAGAAACCAGCGATGGCGCCACCAACAAGTACCACAAGCCATCACGAGACGCAAAATTTCGCTCCGAATCGACACTGTCGTTATCAAAAATCTACAGGGGTTGAGCCGGGGGATCCTCGTTGCTGCACTTACATCCAGCGCAGCCCTGGAAGATAACGCGGGCCGGATAAGAGGTGATCCGGCAACGCTGAGTGATGCGAGCCGAGCCATTAGCAGATAAGTTTAAAACAAATGGCTGAAATATTCATAAGATGACCGTCCCGCACAATGAGCCGGAGCGTCAATTACCCGTTCCGAGCATATTGTCTGCCATTATCATGGAAATGCTCGCCAGGCTGCAAATCCCCTCGACTCTTATCGGGCCCGAGCATCGCGCCAATGGTGCGACGGCCGGGCCCGATCCAGTGCGGAAGACTTTTTAGTGCCGCAGCCGCTGGAATTACCATCGCGGTGAGATACCGACCGCAACGGCGCTAAATGGCTAACCGTTTTTTACATCTTCAGCTCTCAATTGGTAGAAAAAAATGGGGGATTTTTGGCTCTGGACCGGATTGCGTGGGCCCGTTCCTTGGAAGACCTAATGAAGGATGGATGCAAATGGTGCTGCCACCTGCACCGCCGCAGCTGTTAATCCCCTGAATGAATCTGCGTTTCGGGAGGATCCGGCACGGTGGAATTAATGGCTCCGAATGGGCATAAATCTTGCCGGCGCGGCTTTCTGATACGCCGTTTAGTTAGGGAAGCAACTTAAAATGCGAATTTCAGCCTAGCTTAAGGTCTTCCGAAGTCGCACGGTGTGGTGACAGCGTCATAATTTAATTTACGTTTAATTAAGAAATCTTTTCTTTGCTAAGTCGAATAAAAGAGCAGGGATTTTTTGTGGAAGAACCGACAGATTCTTTGAAAGCGGAAAAAGTGAGGTTATTTAAATAAAAAGAAGTTTTCGTAATTTGTACTGTGTGTTAATTACTTTCAGAACTCCATCATCGAGAAGTGAAATTAGTGCATTTAAAAATTGTATAATTTCGAGAAGCACCGCATTTTTGTTTTCCAGTTGAAAGCGAGTAAATTTATTTTTAAATTTATTTTTAAAGGTTTAATTCGCAGCAATCCTGAACAGATCGACACTGATCGTTTCCAGGTGAAACTGAAGTTTTTCAATACTAAATATGTTGGTGCAGTTTCACATCCATCACTAGGTTAACTTATATGCCAAATTGACATTGTTAGAGCACCATTTACAGATAGCATTAATCCAAACCAATACAACCAAGTTTTAAGATCAACCGGAAATAAATTTCCATGACCAACAGAAAAGGTAAGTAACTTGCTAGCTTTGAATTTGCATTCATGCAGGTCATCATTAAGTAATTAACCCACCAAGTTAATTTTATCAACTACACAGAGTAGATGGGTTTAGCGTGCTTTGCAATCATGAGATGCGGATTCAAATCACGTGTCGGCTAACATGATTACAGGTTTCTAGAACCCGCCCTGCAGACAAACTTCAAAATAGTTCCCCAAAAAACATTACACAATCGCCCACCTCGCAGTAATTCCCTTAGTGCACGGGAATACTAACCACCTCTCCACATGACATCACTGATGACATTAACTGTGGGGTACAGTAATTAACAGAGCAGAGTACGACTCACCAGTAATTCCCAGTCTGTATCATTAACAAGAACTAAAATACCCGGTCTCCTGTAATTGCATAACGGAAAAATTAGATAACAGCTAGCTGGCCTAAAAACAGATGCCTATTAAACATTATTCTTACACAGTGTCGCCTTGGATAAAGAGTTCCGGTCTTTCTTTCAACAAGTTATCTTTAATCCATATTAAAAGCTTTCCGAGCGTCCCTGAAATAGTTCAAATTGTTTGAATTTTTTTCAGAAAGAGTTCATGCCCAGTTTTATTTGCATTCTCTGAAAATGCATCCACTGTTCCTGTGCCTGGCGAAATAAGGTCCTTTATATGAGTTCACAAACAAATGACTGATTTAGGCCATATTATCGACTGATATTTTCTATTCATAATACTGGCCTTGGCACTCTTGGGACCCAACAAGGTTGAAAGTCAACTTTTCACGATAAATTGTGATTTCACAAGAACATGAGAAGATTGAATTCTTCGTTTTGAGCAATGACGAAACAATTTAAAATATTCAATTGCAGTCGAAATTCAATTATTTATCCTGAAAAATATGATTTCACAAGGACTTCCCATGAGCACATAGACTATCGTTTTATACAGTGACGGTACATTTTTCAAAATAAACAATAGCAGCCGAAGTTCGCTCTGCGAGGCGCTCATCGTCGCACTTTACTTTTAAAAAAAATTTCATTTAAGCTTGTCACTTTTGAATTACTTTTGAATTCAGCGCCACTGAAAAGCGTTATTCGGAACATCATGCTTGCAGCGCCATCTGTTGCCCCAATAAGGCAACCCATGCCTCCAAAAACGAAAACAAAGTAAACGAGGCAAACAATTTGTATTCTGTGCAAGCCGCGGATATACAGGATAAATATACATTACTCACATTTACAATCCGATTCAACGGGTAGTTTTAGTTCGTGTTCTTTGACCTTGTCGAACAGCAATTCCGCACCGCCACTGTAAAAAACCGAACGTCACGTTGCGTGCAAGCAGATTTGACAAACGATATTTTTTATCCGAGTAACGGCGTGACTGCGCTAGCTGGCTTGTCACAACGCTTCAGCAGATGTCAATGCCGATGAACGTCATATTTAAACTTCAATTACACGAAAGTTAACGCCAGATTTGGCCAAAATTTACCTGAATTCAAGGAACACGTCTAGCTGCTTGTCCGCCATTTTTAAATTGGAAGCTCTTGGAACGTGGTCACGTGGCAACGAGGGTCGCTCAGAAAGCGTCTTTAAACTACAGAGGTGCACAAAAATATTTAAATGAAAAAACATCCATTTCGTCCCACTAAACCCGTATATACAAAAAACGAGGCGGTCGCACAAATAAGAAATAGCAACTTGATTCAATTGGATTGAGAAAAAGAAACTTGTGTACATTACTAAACGTGTCACTTTATACAACCGAAAATAGTTTCTAACATACATTTCGTATATCAGAGCAGCACATGAATATCGCAAACATCGGAAATAAGGATGAGATTGATCAACAGGTGGCGTGCTTATTATGATAGCTTCTTTTGCATTATGGATAAGGGGGTTGGGGGAGCAGAATGAAAATTAAAAACCATGACCCTAAAAAGGATAAAGATTGCGGCAAGACGCTCAGATAATCTTAATTTCTCTATGGTGGTTAAATGGCACCACAAGCCATTAGCACAGCTAAACGTGGAAATCATAGCGAGAAGCTAATATTTTTCAGAAAAGAAAAATTATACGTGCCAAAAGATGGCGTCGTTTATTTATAGGGGACACGAGAACAAGATTGACTAGGGGGGCGCTGCTTTCTGAAAACATCAAAATTATTTACACGAAGGTATAATATACAGCGGGGAAAACTCGAAGTTACAACCTATTCTGATCTGAATTCTAAGGGTGCGTGTCCATTAGGTAGCAGCGAGCTAAGGTTACCATCGGTAGAACCTCAAGGTCCGGTATTCATGACACCTCTACTAATTTCAAGAGTTACATGTAGAACTGGCTTGTTGACACAGCTGTCTGACATTTACTATGCGAATGAGAGTCGAAAGTAAATGGTTCTCGGGGTAGTCCAGGCATATTGTGTCAATCGGCAAGCTCAACACAATCCCTACCTAGACGTTATGAACAACTGAGAGAGCGCTTTAACAATCCAGCAATAATTTCGTGTTGATAAACTATCAGCAGAAGCTCGCAAAAGCTTGAGCAAACACTGTTTCTGAGAATTAATGTTGACATTTTACGCATCACTAACTATCGACATATGTTCTATTGTACTGTGTTGGACTTGGGCTCGGCAGTGCCAACTTTAGGATTTATGAGAAAACTGGCCCCTGAGGTTCTTTGGATGGTTACTTTCACTCTCCGCTCTCAAACTGGCACGATGCCAAAGTACTGATGCGAGTTCCAACGGGTCAAATACATAAACGTCGCACTGTCCTTCAATCTCGAGTCATACTTGAGTGATCGAACACGGACGCGCTAAAAATAAAAACAATTTACGGTCACTGACCAGGATGCTTTTTCAGGGGGACCCTAATTACAGGAAATCCTGTACGAGGAAACTCGTCTTAAAAATTACCATAGTAAATATAAAATACACAACTCGAGCTGGTTCTACCTTTTCCGAGACGAGAAAAGCGAGCACGTGGAAAGCCTCGTGCACGAGAAATCAGAAACTGGTATAAAACAAGCCGTCCGAAAAAAAATGAGGGTCAGAAACCAGGCAAAAACAAAGCTTGCAGCAGTAGTTTTCGCGGCGAGACATATCCCAAATGTGGCACGGGGAAACAGCAGATAAACAAGATGGTGAAGAATGGCAAGGTAAATGCGCATGAGTCCTTTTCGCTCCTTCGGAGTATTTACAAACAGTCGCTAACATCACATCGATCGCGTCTCACGCTTCGGGCTCCCGAAATACTGGAGTAGGTCCTCGAAACTGTCCTTCGGGTTATTCTTTGGCTGACTCGGGAAGAGAGAAATATCGAATCGAAGTGGAAGTTTTAAAAATAAACTGCGGTCAACAGTTCAACCAGTTCACAACCGGAAATTTGAATATGATGTCTTCGTACGTGTATATATATATAATGACCAAGAATAAGTTTCAGAAAAGGTAGGGGCCGCACTGTGTCGTTACACGGGGTGAACACGCGCAGCCGAATCACAAGGGCGTTTCCTCGAGCGAGGGCAGCCCCGCCGTGATGACGTTCACTTTGATCAGCCCCTTGGACGCATCGTTGTTTAACATTGGGTCCTTGACTTGACCGACCTGACTGATGCGCCGACCCAAGATCTTCACGGCTGATACCTTGGAGCGCTGATACGCTTTCACGGCGCTGAAGCCGAGGAACCTTGCGAATGGAGAAAAACGCTTTTAATCTCAGTGCATCGACCAAACTGTTGTTTAAATTGCTATAGTAAATTCCTTAATTTCTAAGTTTAAATATTATCAAACAAACAGTATGACACTTACTTGAGACAGACATAAAATATGAGTACGCAGATGCCAGCAGCAAGCATGCGGATGCCCGGCTCTTCGTACATTTGAATGACGATCCACGCGCCCACCGCTGACCCGCACATGCATGCGACGAAAGCTATGGTGTACAGCCAGCTACCCAGCGTGAAGCCGGTTGGCAGAAAAGCTGATCCACGTTCCAATAAATACTGCAATAAACGAATTAAAAAGATTTAAGACAAAGAAATTCGATTAACCGAGTATTGTACAGTACATGTAGTTGTTTTTGACAGCCACAATCACAATTGTCAAGTCAAGAGCAAGTTAAGAAGGACCATGGCACCTCAGGTGCTGACCGTGGGTGTATTAAACTTAATTGAATTGAAAGTGGAACCAACCTGTTGCTTGCACACTTTGCACGTCAGGTTATCCGGAGAGCCCGAGGACTGGAAAAAGAAAAGGCGATGAAATCGAGCAAGAAGTAGACGATAACTTTCAATATCTTTTTTTCCAAGGGATTTTGCCTTACCTCCACCAACCATTTCTTGAGGCATTCGTGATGCACAGCTCCGACATCCCCCTTGCACAGGCAAGGCCGGATGAGGGCGCCGGCATCTTCTCGCTCTGCATCGTAGCAAATCCAGCAATCCGAGAGCCTCTCTTGAGACTCTGTGAGATCTGGAAATCAAAAATGAGTTTTAGTTTTATTAGTGACTGCTCGACAGAAATGATAATCAAAAGGTTTCGGGGGCCTATCTCCGAAGGTTACAGAGTAGCTCGTACTTCCTACAAGGATGCTTACTTCAAATAACTGCTACGGTCAGTGTCAAAATCATTATCGAGTACATAAAACGAGATTCAGTAGCAAACAAAATAGATTCTCTTGGCAACATTTATGACTATCCCTAGTTATACATCGACCTTACAGAACCTGGCATTAACTCAATGCAGGTATTGTCTTGAAAGAGAAGGAATGGGGGTCTGCAGAAATGAAATAATCTCACCATCAACAACATGATATACCCTGTAAAAGAAATCCATGGCCTTTGCACATCATGGATTTCCTTGCACCCATGGTGCTTTATGACGAACTTACAAAAATGCCCAGAGTTCATGAAATAACAGCAGCCTTGCCATTCATTCAGTTTCTGGTTGACAATTCTGGGTCGAAACTGCCCATGGATTGGAGAGCTAACTATTCCATCGCTATTTATCCTTATCTCAGACGTTTGTGAATGTTTTGGCTGCTGTTTCCCCTTTATCTCCGTGTGCGATGGTGATAATTTTTCTATTGACCTTGATGATGCTTTTTTATGTGAAATACTCAGATGTCACCTAACCAGAAAACGCAAAAAAACTAACCAACAAAAGTAAAAGAAAAGGGTAAGAGAAGGGGCAGAAACGAGCTATTAAATTTACCGCAAATGCACCAGGGGTAACGATGTGGGATCAGCGTCAAGACTTCCAATATGGCCGCCATTTTGGAAGTCTTGGATCTGGACACATCGCCGAAGGAAACAGCAAACAATCTTTTTCTTTAATTTCGTGAAATGTATTTCAATCCACGGTAAGGGATTGAGGGAAACAAAAGTGGAAGAAAACTGTCATCATAACGTCTGTTTGCTTAACCCCGTTGGAAGCCCCCATTGCATGGGGCTAAACACTCATCGGCCAAGTGCTAACTAATTCGATGCTTCTCGTCCTCAAAGGAGTGAACGACCCCCAAGCACGCAGGTTTTCCCTACCGAAATGGGGGAGTTCGAGGTGCGAATTCAATGGACAATGAAATGGCACATCAGCAGAAGAGCTAGATGAACAACAAATGAGATGCAACCGAAAATCGAAATATGGCCTCTGGTGGGATGGCAATCATCCCACGCCTGTTGCATAAAGTTATTACCGGTACCAGCTGACTTCGCAAATCACCAGCCTCCAGCCAAATCATGGCTAACTGAACCCTACACCCGCATCGTTTCGCACATCGTTGCGTTTATGAATAGCATATGCAGATGCGTCAAAGTAATCTTCAGGTTCAATTTAACTATTAAGTTTCCTGTTGGAAAAAATAATAATAAGAGAACAGAAAATTCGCTATTCTATTTGGAATGGGAAAGTTACAAACGAAACGATTAAAATAAATAATAAACTGAAGACTAATTACTGCATTTTATCTAAATATGAGAACGATGATTTTGGACTAATGCCTAAACGTAGTGCCGCTGGAGCGACCGACCAATTAAGGCGATTACTAACTACAAATTGCGCCATTTAGCGCTGCCATGTGAGAATATACCACACCGTAGTGCTTTAGAACCAAACATCACCACCAGTCAGAAAACGGATGATTAGGAAATTACTGTTAATTATTATTATTTACATTATAATATATAATATAATTATATTATAATAATCATAAATATATTATTAATTATAAATAATTATAAATATATTATAACATTATAATATAAAATATAATTATATTATAATAATTGTTAACCGCTAGTTACTTGCTTTCGCCTTTTTTTTTGCAGTTTTGCAGATGCGCGTTGCAGATTGCAGTCTTACTAAGTGTTTCTGGGGTAGGAAATTAAAATTCTGAGAAGGGGCAACGTTAAGTTTTTTTTTTTATGAAAAAAACCAGGAAAGTTTTTCCTCCAAATCCGCCAATGACAATAGACTTGGTTATTTTGGACGTAACCGCCAAAGACAAATGAAACTTGCACCGTGAAACCTATAAGCAGATTATAAATCACACACGCCAGTCAATCGCAGAACTGACATATCTAGACCAATGGTCAGTGCAGGTACATCAAATCAAGGAATTGAACAATGGACAAAGTTCAAAGAAATGCAACAGAGTCAGTGACCTTGCCTGGTCCCGACATTGATCTCTGGTTAATGGTGTTGAAGATAAAGGGCGCAATGCCCTAAAGACTAAGACCACTGGTCAATTTGATTCATGGATTGCATGCAAACGCTGGGTCAATCAGGGTCACCCAGCTCATTCCAGTGGTCAGTGCGAGGAACGTTACAGAAAACCAGACATCAAAACCACCAGTTTCCCCAAGTCCAAATCCACTGCCAAATCTCATCGTATTCTCGCTTGACCATCGGTCACCCTTTCATTCAAGTGCTATCCACTACCTCAAAATGACATTACGAGAAACCTGACACCGATCACCAATGGGTCATGTGGAACAACTGAAACACTAACAGATTGAGATGTATAATTTGGTTGCTTGGTCACATCTGGAGGATAGTTGTAAAACTTTTGAAATTCTCTGCTTGTTTTCTTAATTTCTGATTAAATTATCATTTTTATAACACTACAAGACTTGTTCCATAATTAACATATATTGTCAATAAGCTTGTTATTGAGATCTAAGTTAAAAAACTAATGTTTTCAATTTTGTTAAGGCCACCAATACCCCAAAGCAACTGATAAATTGTGCGTATTGTAATTTTGTGCATTCCAGATAGCTGTAAAACACATTTTTTTGAATCTGTAGTCTATTTTTATAATTTTTGAATAAATTTCTATCTTGATAACACCGTAAGACTTGTTCCATAATTAAAATAAACATGTATGTTTATTGTCCATACATTTGTTATTGAGCTTAAAGTTAGAAAATTAATGCTTTGAATCGTTTTTTTAGGATCTCCAACACCCCAAAGCATCTGATGATGTTCCATACTGTAATACTGTACAGCTTCACATCCCACCAGAGAACTTTCAACACCATGCAGGCAGTGATGCTACATAGTAAGTTAAGGGTGGTCCAACCCACATGCCCACAGGTGTTTCAGGTAAATGTTGTCCAACCCTTAATCAGTTTGGGACTCTACACTGACTCATTCTGATGCCTACCATTGCTGATGACGTAGACTTCCAGGGGCCCCTCGACCACGGGCCGGATCCTATTGGGCTTCCAGTTGAACGAAAATCTCTTCAACCTCTTGACTTTCAGATGGAAGGCCCACCGTGGCTTCATGTTGATGAGGGGGGTCAGGGGTCACAAGGCACGAGACGCACACGCGAGCAACGGCACACTAGTCCTGGTCATCATGTGGGCATAAAGCAGAGAGGATGATCAAAGATGTTCACTTTCTCCTCCAGAGTCGTCGTCAAGAATGGACTAGCAAGTGGAGGTGCAGGTGGTAAACTCGAAGAGGTACAGGTACATGGTGGGGGAGCCACCGTCGCTTGTTGTCCACCGGTGCACGTTCGAGTACGTAATAGGAGCCAATAAACAATTAGGTGATAATCGAGGCTGATTGTGATGAGAGACGATTAGAAAGAAGCCCACGGAAGAACCGGATTGATGTCGATTTGAAAATAACGTGGAAAATCGCTTCAAACGGAGGCCGATTGTCAACAATCGGCGAAAAACAGCCAAATTTCATCGGAATATTTTCCAAAATAATCATTTCGCCATGAGGAGGGGGGAAACACTATCGGTTAAAAATCAACTGTCAGCAATGCAGTAATCGATCAGGTTTCCTGCAGCTTTGGTATAATGAAATCCCCTGACTTTTCCAGGTTTTTTCGCTTTTTTCCGTTGACCAATATTATTGAAAAGAAGTGACCATAGTGTATTTTTAGTAGCTTTGGTAAAATAAAGTCCCATGACATTCCCAGGTTTCAAATTCAATATTTTTCGGACCTTCGGCATTTTTTCATTAGCAATATTAGTGAAAAGAACTGACCTTATTGCGTGTATTTTTCGTAGTATTATTCTTCAGAAATATTAATAGGAAAAGGAATATTGAGGGCAAGTATTTTAGATAGACCTTTCCATTGGGAAATTTTCAACAATAATGTTACTAAAATAAGAAACCCCCTAGGCGAAATAGCTCTGACAAAAATGGACCTCGAATGACAGGTGGTAGCTCACATTTGAAAACAAAATCATGAAAACAGGTGTATTTTCATCCATCAATGAACGACGTAGTCGGCTATCAGTATTTAAAAAAATAATCTGCTAATTGAGTGTTTGAATTTGAAAATTATCTCACATACAATACGTTTGTCACGTATTTATTTATGACTATCCTAATTGAAATTCAAGTCTTCATCATTTCATTTCAAAAACCACACGATTAAATGATGCAGCAGTATTTCCAAAGATTTCACCTAAACATTTTGGGCAACTATGAATTCTGTTTTAGGATTAGGGGGCGTGATATGAAAAAGTTTGAGGCTCACCGAAATAATCGATCCAATTTTAAGACTAACAAGACCCTAAAAGATGCACGATCTGGTTTATGTGAAAATAAACGACGTGTAATTGTTTAATGACTCGATGTTCTAACACATTCGAGTCGACGTGCCAACCAGTACATGCATATCGCGTAATTATTTCGAAATGTATCTATATTTAGAATGCCTAAGATAATTTTCCAAAACTGCCCAATGACTAACAAACCAAAGTATTGTAAACGAACTTAGATTACCCCATAATGCTAATTTAAGGACTGTTCGAGGTCTTCAAAGACCCATTCCAGTAGACACCCTGGAATGTGTCATAATAAGACCACGAATTTTTTTTAAAAATAACATTAAAGTAATTTGTGTTTGGAAAAACCACAGTTTTTAGAAAATATTACACGCGACAGAAATGAAATTTCTAATTGACAGCACTTTTCCAGTTATTGAAACCAATTTTTCTGACCAGTGAAAATGCAAAATTTCAAGATATGTCAAAGTATCAGTGCACAACATAATTACACAGTATAAATCGAAAATGTAAAAACGGATATAGCAAATTTAGATCAGTTCTTTTTTTTTAAACTGACAATATCAAGCAGTCAAGCTTTCATATTTACATTTATAATGTTGTTCTGTGTTTTTATAATTGAAGAAAATTCCCTGACTTTTTCCAGGTACATGTATTTCCAATTTCTTTGACAATTCCAAGTTTTCCAGGTCAGGGAGAAGTACTGGTAGCACAATGTTAACATAATCAAAAAATAAATAAAGATAACGGATATTTAAATCAGAACCCTGTTGATACGCCTCATTGTTTACAAAAACTTCAACGAAACAAATTAAATCACCGTACCCATAAACGTCACACAGTTGTTTTTACTCAAGGTTCAATTTCGTGTTTTCTCAGGTATCATAATCATAAGTATGTAGGCTTATGATTGATCTTTGGGCTTTTTTGAAACGATTAAAATGGAATCCATAGTTTAAATAGAAAATCCAGTAGTTGCTTAACTACTGGATTTTCTATTTAAACTTAAAGACTTCAATGGCCATGGGGACGTTCAAGTTTTGCATCATCTTAAAATCAATACTTTAACTTAATCCCCTCCCTTAGTACTTAAGTCCACGTCATAAGGTTTGCCCCTCCCCCTCAAGACCTTTACCCCCATTCCAAAATGTCCGAAAATTCACTCATTGGAAAAAAAAATCCATGCCCCTTATGCTAATTTCATGGATTTTCCATGGCCTGTTATTCCATGACCTGGATTTAATTTCATGACTTTTCTATAACACCCATGACCGCAAGGCACCCTGAAACGGGCGCATATGGGGACGTTCAAGTATTACGTCATCATTTTGTGGGGTAGGGCCAAGTTTGTTTGAAACATTTGGGTTAAAATCGATCAGCCCATCATTTGTCATCCAGTTTTATCACAAATTTCGTACATGGCATTTTTGTTCTTTTGCGTGACTAAAACCCACCACTTCCTGATACAATTCTGGTACAAATTCACGAATTTTGATAACGAAATGTGGAGTGAAATAGAATATGAAAATTCTTTTAAACCGAATCTGGCAAAAAAAATTCAAAATGCATGAGGGCCGCGTAAACACCAACAACAATTATGACGACTTGGGTTTGGTCATTATTTTTATAGTTGTTGTCGAAATTATAACGACAACTCCCACAGGTGCCCAAATCAGGCATACTAAAAAAAACAGGAATACGTTGAGTAATGTACCCTTGAATGGAGTGTTAGTGTGGAGTAAGCGACAAAAACATTACCCAGAAGAGGAGCTAACTGTGTGAACTGTGATGTAACTTGCACCGATTTTTGCTGACAAGATAAGATTGGCCCAGAAACGAACGGGTTGTGATATTTGACAACACGTCTCCCAAAGATGCCTCTGCGAACGAAGGGTTCCACCAGAATGACAATTGAAACTTGCAAATGTCTGCCTCTGAATATGAAAATACTGAAGGCAGAACGGAAGTCCCAAAATGAAACATTCATGGCATTTAGGCCTTGACACGAACTTGACCCTGGTGCCGAATTACGTGGGGAATGAACGGTGAATTTCAATTTTCAACATTTGTCTACATTATTGGCAAAAATAAAACAATTGGTTAAAAATGACACGTCGTTCAACTTGAAGGAAACGTTTCTGCACTGGCACAAAAAAACTACATGTGGAAATTCACTTACGTACTCGGTTACGTAATTTTTACGTAACCGAGTATTTCATGTCATTAGAATTCTTACAACCACCAACTACAGCGCCTGCCGGGTGTCTGGCTGAATCTAATCAAATTCCCATGACTTTTACAGATTTTCCAGGCAATTTGAACCCAACTTATCTCCTGGATCCAACGCATTTTCACACTGGAAAGGACCGAGTGATGTAGTTGGCCCACCATATTGTAAATCCATGAATTTACATGTTGCGATGATATCCCACTCAAGGTTTTAAAGTAACAACAGCCACTCCGGACATTATACTGAAATTTCCTTAACTTTTCCAGGTTATTTCAATTCCCCCAACTTTATGTTTTCCAGATGGCTACTAGCTCTAGAGACACTTCTCATCAATCAAAAGTGTTGCGTTAAAACAAATTTCCAGGCATTATACCGACATTTCCCTGACATCTCCAGGTAATTTAAATATATCTGACTCTTTCAGATAACTGATACAATTGTATCTAGAGGGACACATCACACCAATCAGATGTGTTGCGGTACAACAACAAATTTCCAGACATGCTTCTCGAGGTAATGTCAATTTCCCCGACTTTTCCAGATGGCCAGACAGCCAGCAACTGTACATCCAAATCAATGTCCAACTGTGCACCGGCTTTCGAGACAACAGTGGGTAACGAAACAAAAAACCTTTCGTCGTGCTTTTTGCAACGGATTTTTCAAGGTTTTGTTCAGTTTTATTCATGTGACCGACATATTTTCCAAATTATTCAAACCCGAGAATTTTCAACAATATCCTGCCAGTAATGAATGCGCAGCGAGCAAGACGCCCTCTTTCGCACGATTGGATTTACGCCAGCCCTGAACATATATCCATTGTTTCAACACGGATGCAAACTTCCCAATGAGTGTCTATCACTGCGTTTACATGCAGACTTTCAGTTGCGTTTATCTAAGTAACTTGAAGTCCTCTCGCCTTATTCAAATAATGTGCAATTATTTTGACATTAATGGCAGAATTGAAGATTGCAGACTTACTGCAATCTTGAGTGATGTAGAAATCTGGCATAAAAGTGTGCATTTCGTGCCATTAATGGCAGAAAAAGAGCCATTTCTCTGCAATAAAGTTTAACTTAAGACGCTCGGACCATAATCTGGACCCACAAGCACCCTTCCTACTAGGCCCCCGTAATAAAGTGTTCGATAACAGTTCCTACCTCTCTGCAGTTGTTCGTGCAACGGTGCGCAGATCGACTTGGGCTGCACATGGCACCTCTGTTCCTCGAACAGCGCCTCGGCTTCGGGCGGCGGGGTCTGGCTGCGGTCCAAGTCGAGCCTCTTGAAGATCTTTCGGGGGTTCAGGATCCACAGCTGCTCCGGGCTGCCAGTTAGGGAAAAAGAAAGAATTAGTTACGGTGGCCGCAAAACATCGCTACACTTCTGGGACAGCCCGTTAAAATAACCCGACCAAGGGCAGCGTTGAGGACAAGTGCGAGAGGGTTTTCCAGAACAAGAATTTATAAGAATAAATCTTTCGGTCACATGATCGTTTAAGATTGCAAACAGGAGAAGCTTTAAAAAATTATCCTGAATGAAAATAATTGGTTTTGGTAACAGTTGTTAGCATAATAAGAGCACGTTTTTTAAGGTGGATAAATCATTGAGTAAACAATTTTTAAAACCACTCGTAGGATCACACAGAATTTTTTTAAAAAATGTTTGTCTGAGGTATATGCATTGTTAAATTATTTTTGTTTTAATAAACCATCCAAGAATCAAACAATTCGTAAAAAAGTTGACACTAGGCTAATGCTAATTTGCCAAAGGGTGACCCCTGACCCGGACCTGTCAGGGGAAAGCTTATAGAAATGGGGAGTTCCCCTTTAATCAGCATTGCACTATTGGACGGGAATCTTATTTAAAAGCTTATTCCATTATTATTAAAAATCAGAGCATTATAATTTAAACGAAATTATGATACACCCAATATCATAAGCTAAACTTGAAATAAATTTGTACATTTTTGGATTATATATGTATATATTTTTCTGGATTTTTTTTAATAGGTACTGTGGTTGGGAAAATTAAGTTTTAACAACTGGAAAAGTTGGAAAAGTTCAAAATTCCAGTTTTGGGGTAATCAATGACATCCTATTATCTAAGCAATTAGCACAGAAAATTGTTTTGCTAAAGTGTTGCTGAATAGGGGAATTACAGGATAGCTTCTACAGTAGCGACCCAACTTGGTCGTTGTGTAACCCGTTCAATTTAGTTTTTTTTGTTTTCGTGCCAGGACCCATATGTAAACATTGCAGGTCCTCGAAACCCAAAATAAATTGGGACAAGAATGAAAACGCGCAGATTTGCTCGGCTATAATTCGACTCGAGTACCTTTAGCCGGTTAGCTAACCCACTTTATTGAAAATAAATCGTTAATGCCAGCAGGACGTCCGCTCGATGGAAGCCGGGTATTGTGCAGTGCCATACCATCAAGTACGAGCAAATAACATCAAAACCAGTATCTAAAGGGGTTACTGCCCGACAACAATACACGAATGCCTCGGGGACAACTTTCCCTCCCGTATTTGTATTTGTGGGTGAAAAGAAACGCTCGTTTCTCCTCCTTCGCCTACTCACCAGTTCGGTCTGCCCTAATCCAACATTTTTGTTGAGCATGAGTTTCAAGTTGTATTTACCAACAATTGAAATCGGATGCTTTATTTCACTGGCGACTGTTAGGGTTTGTCAATTATTTTTGGTTGAAATAAAGCGTGTCACTACCAACTTAAGAATTAGCCAACTGATCTATCATACCAAACAATAAACTGAATTATCAAACATGCTCCGTGCATAAACTACGTTTATCAAAAAATCGACTATTGGACACCCCTGCATCATAATTTCCCCCAATTTATTTATGCACGGTTCCCATAATTGCTATAATAAGATTATCTTATGAAATCTTTGCTTTTGCAGGGATGGCCTCCAATTAAAAAGACTAAACTAGAAGTGAACGACGGCTTACCTGATGCAATTCCACAGGACGCACGGAAACCACAGCGCCACTCCCATTTCCACAACGCGAAACAGGACGTCATGATAGTTGCGTCCCAAGACGGCGACCCTAATAGCGAGTTGCAACAGTTGGTCAGCCAAGAGCCCAGGGTACAGAAAACAACGCGCAAATACGCACGATTTGACTTACTTGTCTTTCCAAAACTGTCCGAACATTTCGGAAAACAAGAATCCGATGGTGATCAGCAGCATGATTGCTTGGAAAATCAGCCCGAATCTGGACTGGTGCAGCTGGGCGTTATCGGTGCTACGAGGGGTCCCGCGGGCGAAGCCTCCACGGATCTAGAAAAATTACAAAAAAGTTCAGAATGTTCAATCATGCAGAACATTTTGAATATGAAGATCACATAGATGTGCTTAATATGAGAAATGTTCTGTTAATTTCAATTTAAAAACCTCAATAACAGATATGTTGCTCAAAAAAAGGACATAAAATCTAGCTTAAATGTTGGAACGACGAAGCCCCTGCATCAAGACATAAGAATTTGCTAATACATAAAACCATTTCTTTAATATTATTAAAACTTCGATGTAAATCCGTAAACACAATCTACAGAGTCCTTAGCATGATGCTGCAATTTGAGAGCTGACCCAATAGTGTCGAAACCAATAACGCTGATATTTGATTTAGAAAGGGGTCACAGTATGCGCAAATGTATTGACATAGGCCATACATTCAGGAACATGCAAATTACCGAAACGAATGCGGCGGTCATAAATGGGCTAAATCAATGGGAATAAACAAACATGCTAAAATTAACGATTTTCAGGCCTTGACCTTATATAACTAGGCGATAACCAGACAGTGTCACCATTTCATAAATAACACAGCACCCTGTCGCTTTCCCTGCTAGAGCACATCCTGACATTAAAGTGGAAAGAAATAAACTTACTTTGAAGTAAACTTCGACTCCGTAGAAGAGGAAGAAAATCACCACGATGAACAACAGGATGGCGTAGCATCCATAGAACATGTTGGTGAGCTGGTTCTGGGCGGATGTCAAGGATGCAACCAGAAAAATACAACATTGAAAGAAATAAGTCAACAGGTCAGGTAACATGAAGATGAAACTGACCGCAATGATTGAATGATCCATATTTATAATGTGAAACTAAAGTAAATAGGGGTCTTTCAAATAATGTCATCAGATTTTCGTGATTTTCCCCTCCCCATTCAATGTCATCATTTGCAGCTACTCCCAGTGATGACATATTCACTGACTGAAAAAAAACTTTGGAATCGATGAAAATGTATCAAAACATCAGCATAACTGATTGATGAGTTGATGATTGATGATTTAGTCGATCCAGCTTAAATTTTATTCATCTCAGTCAGCTATGCTATGCTAAATCCCAATGAGATGAATAAAATTATGTTCAGCACAAATGATTGATTTTAGTCAAATAAAACCATATTTTCACTGCGTGACAAAAGATTTTGAAAGTTTTGAAAATCATTTTTCACAGAAATTTGACCATCCCCTCTCCTTCACACCTAAGATGATGTGACATGATATTTGAAGACCCCATGTAAAACTAAGTGGTCACTTAAGAATGATCATTAGGCTATCATAGATCTTTTGAAACTTTTCTGAGCAAGAATGATTCACGAATCATGTAGACCTTCTATCTCAGCCAGGAATTAACGGGAGAAAATAGCAATCTTTCGTTTCAACAAATTTCAATTTGTAAACGAACCGTGTAGTTAGGAGGAAGTTGTAAAAATCATAAAACTTAATACATGGATAATTCGCATTTCAAAAATCGCGGTAAGCCGTTACTCACCCGGTTCACTTTAGCTTCGTCCGTAAACCAAGTCAAGAGAAATTCGGCGCAGAGCAGAGAATATGCAATGACGTTAAACCCGATAAAACCGATGAAAGATTTGCCCAGAAACTGCTGCCTGTCCAAGCGGATGTCGGACAAATGAAAAACCTGGAATAGGCAGAAAAATTTGATCCAATTTTCTTGAAAACCAAACACAAAAACCCAGTAAAGAATAAAATGTTGCACTCACTTCTGCCCAAAAACAGACGATGAGGGAGGATCCAGTCAGAAGAATCGGATAATATGCACTCAGGAGACTGTTGGCCCAATTGGGAGCCTCCTTGCCCTGAAAACAAAATATATGATTAAGCAATTTGTCACATTTGACTACCTGTATATTATAAAAAATTCCACATTTTCACATTTCGCTAAAATTATATAACCATAAAATATTTAGTTAACCAGAATTTTCAGAAGTTAACCAGTAATTGCAATCACGGATTTCACTTGACTGTTAAATCTGGTAAAGCAAAGGTCGGTTCGCACCTAAACATCACTTGAATTAGTAAGGATAAGATAAGCCAGCATGCGCCATGATGCATATTTCAAAATTCTTCGGTGAACACAAATGGTGGTCAACACACATTTGCTTGGTTGGGAAAAAATGCATAAATTTGCCTGTATCAATTTCTTATATGTGGTGTCAAGGTAGAAACCATGTCGCTTTCCAATGTAAACAATGCGGCCCACGTACATTCCTACCAATGGTGAACTTATGCTATGAAATCAAAATGATGTACATGTAACCTTCATATGGCCACGAACAATGGGGATGTTCTAATGAATAAGTAATGTCATAACAACAAATAGTGGTGACAACGAACTTGCTGCTATCAGCGAATGAAAAATCAACCACATGTGACTCCCGAAGGCAAGGGCAAATGTGGCAACTGATTCAGGCTATGAAAAGCTAAGCAGTGCTTTGATGACATGAGCCGATCCTTTAAAGCTCTCTATTGTTTAACGATTGAAGATTATCAATATCAGCAGAACAACCTCTCCCACGAGGAACAATTCATGCGGTTGGGCAATAATTAATGCATAATTAAGTGGATGGAAATAAAACAACTTTCTTTTATGGTTAATAATTTTTGAACTCTTAAAATATATCTTAAAGATTGAGATTTAAAAACAACAAAAAACCTCAATGGCTGACAATGTCACAATTTCTTCAGAGAATCTTTTTTTTTTATACTCATACAGTATATTTCAATGGGTATTCTGATGAGTGTTGTTAGCTAAAGAAAACCCACTTTAACACAATTTTGGTTAATTTTACTCAGGTTAAGGAAGCATGGAATTATACCCACCTACCACGAGGAATTCAGTTACTGATGGTAGGGGCCTACTGAGTAAAATTACAGCCTACGTTCCCCTGTTAGATGCCAGACCTTACACTAACATCCCCCCCCCCTTAAAAAAAGTGAACGTCATATGTGCACAACCCCTCAGGATGGAATCTAGTAAGATTCCTGTCCAATAGTGCCCATGTCTTCAAAATTTAACTAACAATTGCAGTTCAGGATGGACATTCTACCAATGTCATGAAAACCCTTGTGTTCAAGGATTTCGTGAAATAAGCTGCCTGAAATATGTCAGATGAAAACATTTTCTTACCTGGTACGAGAAGTACACTCCCCTGATGACGGACGCCAAACACACCACCATGTAGATGGCCTTCTGCGTGGTCACCCGCAGCGAAGTCGCGATGCACGGGTTTTTCATCTTGATGAATTCGGAGCGGATGCACAAAATCTGCGGCAATGAAAAACGCTCAGTGGTTCAGTCAAGAATGACAGCGTGACAATCGAGGTCAATTTCTCCAACGATCTGGCTTATATTTGGTTCAGTCAGATGGCATGCCCTCGTATGCCAGTTAAACTGAATCGAAAACGCCAACTTCTCCTTACCAGCTGAATGAAGGAAACCGCCGCAATGGCGTAGAAGATGGTCGCGAACGCCACGAAATACGGGACGTTCGGCTCCATGCAATTGTCGCCGTCGAATTGCACCTGCGTGGACATTGAATGGAGGATCAGCACAGATTGAACGTAGTCATTCGCGTTCAATGAGAAATTACTTAGGAAGCCGGTCATACCTCGCAGATGCAGATGCCTTTGTTGCACTCGCCGTGTCCGGAGCAGTTGGTGGGACACGTACCATTGTAGATGCTCATGATGCCGAAGGACAGGAGTCTCCTCTGGATGTACGCGGGCATGAAAAGACTCAGCGGGGAAGCGCCAACGAAATCGACCATCTTTTCGAGAGAATACATTGAACGCTGGTGTGAGTTGGGCCCCTAAGTGTGTCCGGGAGCAGGGTCCAGGTCGCTTTCGGTCTTCCCGGGAAACGACTGAGGCCCCCCTGTAAAGCTGCAAATAGATCGAAAATGAGACAACGACTTACTTTGAGACTGGCACTGCTGACATGGCTGTCACGGGCCTAGAGCACGGCGCAGACGGGTTGCTTGGCTCGGTACATATTAAAATTGCACCCAGCTAATGCGCATGTGACCAAACTGCAAAAGCTTGTACTGCGATAAAAGCTTCGAGCTGAGATTAGAAACCGGGATCACGGCGAGGTGTGCGAGTGAAACCAGCGATGACAATCACGCCATTGGAAATCGTTTTCAGAAACCGAATTTCAGGTATCGCGGATCCCGGCAATCATTTGATTATGATAAACTCGTGAGCTAAGTTCGGCTAACAGCAGAAGCTCAATCGCTCGAGATAACCTTTTGATAATATGATGGACACAATTCCCTTCACATTCACGACCGTGAAAACAGTTTGCTGTTTGACAGGCTACTAGCGTACAACGTAGTTATTGCAGCTGTACGTTTGACTACTCCCCGTCACTTTGTAGACCTAGGCCTACTAACAATTTGTGCAAAGTAAAAAACTACTCGTTAAACTAAGACATGTCAAGGGCGACTGTAAAAAAGCACGTCAGACATGTCTATCACAACTACAGCTGTACATGTAATCAGAACTCAAATTGAGAAATTAGGAAGAGAATAGAACCGATGGAATTTAACGGAATCATGATGGAATCAGCTAGCTTTAAAATGTTTCCGCGTGATGACATTCCAAAAAAGCGCTTGCAATAGGCTACACGTGCAGTCGACTATGACGTCATCAAGCGTGGTCAATTCCAATTTGTTTTTCATCACGTGCTAACGTTCTGGGCCGAGAATAGAACAAGTCGTTCTTGTTCAAGAAGTTAATTTCGATCAACAAACAAAATTTAAAAACCACAAAAATGTGATGACATACAGTAATATGAGAACTCCCCTATAACTTAATTTGCAAGCTGCCCTATTCATCCACTTGATGGTGGACATCAGACGCTCCAAGATAAACAAGTTGCATGTTTTAACAGATATCAGAAAACACTGAGTATCAATTTAGCAAAATGCAAACTCATCAAAGAAAATGCAACGTCATAAATTGTAGTAGCCCCAGTATAGATAGGTCTGAGCATTATCTACCCAACAAAATTGTCTATTCATTATTTCAGTTTCTAAATTCTCGAAGAAATTCGTATCAAGTAGGCTACTGTACACTGTATATCGATGACAATTTGAAGGAAAACACACTTTTGCACTCCCATTGCATTTTGGAAACAAACAACTGCAGCTCCTTTCCGATAAAGTGAAAATTTAGGCAACTAGGGCAAATTGCGCACATTTCCTGCATTTGAACTGACACGTACGTGTAGGTGTTGCAACCTGTCTATAATGGTAGCGCATTTGTTAATTGCATACACTTGTTTACTAACGTTGTCCACGAGCTACTGCAAACACAGCATTCATATGGACATCGATAAGTGAGGCAGAATAGATTGGTCTAAGTGATAATCCGCATAATTCTGAATTTACAATTATTAATCCGAGTATCCTTATTAAAATGTTTATAAAGGTTATTACAGATAACGTATCCAACGCGATGTTATGCAGAGGAAGTTTTAAAAATGTTAAAAATTACGATGTATTGAATTTATGCTCCTTTCAAGTTAGAAATGTGCCAAAAGAAACCTAGCAAGCCTTAACTTTAAAATGGCTGTAGACAAATTAATTGTTGTTTCACAATAAAAAAATTCAAGATATTAAAATAATTTTCCTACCGTTTTCCAAGTTCATATCAATATTCCATGTTTTTTCCAGATGACTAGACACCATGCACATGCGTTTCAATTAAAAGGGGGTTTTCCAGCCAGCAATTTATCAAAACATTGCTCAGCTTTCATAACATGATGTCACCAGATACATAGGACTACTTAATTTCAGGTAATGCAAGGATACCTCGTCCAGATTAGTCATATGGGTGACGTCAGAAATTGCCATTAGGATAAGGACAACCCCTGGAACCAAACACCTTCAGGCAAACAATAAACTAGCTTCCCACACACCACCATTGTTTGTTTAGCCCTTTTTTTAAAATTACATCCAGCACACCTGCATTTAATTCAAATTAGCGCAAGTGTCAAATGTACATTTGAATTTCCAACGACTGATTAATCGATGAAAAATACTCATCAGTAATAGGAACATATCGACACTCGTATTCAGAAGTTGGGAAAGCAAATTTTGCATTAGCAATAACTTCCGCACTGCATTACATGTACTGACTGTACAACAAAAAGCAGCTTAAAATTTGTGTCGTTCTTTCATTAAAGGATTAGTGCGATGACTCATCGTCGTGCCCTGGAACCACCTCAGGGTTTGATTTAGTTTCAAGGAAGAACGAAAGGGTTAAAAAAATCGATTTTAGGCCTAGGCCGTTCAGCTGATTGTGTCATTGGCAAGGTTAAAACGATGAAACGGCCACGAAACAGTCACAAGGTGTGCGTTCCTGAAGGCTGGCTCAAAGCCGCGTTTATTAGTGAACAAATCTGAACATACCTTAATGGAGTATGGTTAAAGCATTAGTTGAAAACACAAAATCAGTCCTCGACGCGAAACTGAAACTAGCACAACATCCACCATTTTGTCACGAACTTCCGAACCCTTGCTTTCGAGTGCAAACTAAGTGCAAATCCGACCGACGCGCGCCCTGACGCCGACAATGTCAACCGTCATCGCAACGGCGCTTTTGCCTGCTGACCTTGTTGACATCGTTACCGTGGCAACCAAATCCGCGGGTAATTCAAACGGGGCTGACCGCCATTTTGGAGGAAATTTCAAAAACCACCTGTTTAGAAAATTCCAAAAACCTCACCAAAACGCCAAAAATGTGTTGCCAAATGACTCAAGGTGGGTCGTGGTCAGTCCCTATATCGAGGGTCAAATTCCTGGAATATAAAAATCTCGCCAAAGGTCGCCGCAAGGGGGCGGGAGGTGCAGCGAGTCCATAAAGGCGAGTGCATTCACATTTGTCTGG
The DNA here is from genome assembly GCA_034695085.1 of Cylindroiulus punctatus. NCBI lineage: Eukaryota > Metazoa > Arthropoda > Diplopoda > Julida > Julidae > Cylindroiulus > Cylindroiulus punctatus. The sequence goes on from JAQFYZ010000038.1 coordinate 91,072, forward strand.
AAAACGGCTGCAGACATTTTGACGTGCTTTTCGCTTGATCATCGTGCGTTTTTAGTACTTTCGTGAAGTACATTAGCTCAGACTATGGCTTTTGGCTGTTTTCGGTCAAACACTAACAATTCGTTTAAAATTAGCTTACTAATTGTTCTGTGCGCGTTTCTTCATCATGCTCTGGGTGAGGAATTTTGGGCGTTATTCCGCCATTTTGGCTGTTTTTTTCTACTGTGAAAATGTCGCAAAATGGCGAATTTGTTCGTATCTAAAACAGGTGAATCGTGTCCCCCGTCCATGTTTGCGTGCGCGTCAGGAGGCTGCGTGAACAGCTCCATGGTTTGCGACGACATTGAGGATTGCAAGGATGCTAGTGACGAACAAGAATGTGGTGGGTAACCCTCGGTATCCTCATTTTGGCAGATATTAGCCCCCTTTCTTGTAAAGTGCTTCGGAAGACAGAAAAAAAAATTTTACGAGTGCACAGTCGTGTGAATTCTTATTTTGATATTAGACTGGTCAGAAACTACGTTCATGAAGGTTTCACTGCATGGCATCAAATTTGTCAAAAATTATCGTCGCAGATTCCGACGATCGAATTTTAGTCCAAAATTTCCATGTTGGTTTAAATTCTATATTATGAAAGGAACTTGATTTCTTGATCCCCAACCATAAATTAGAAAGTTGTCACGCAAAGCGTGTTGGTGCAACTCTCGAAATGATGCTTTCGATAAGCTGTTAGATACAAACTTGCTACTTACTTCGAAGCTTTATTGATTGATAACTTGAGCAATTCGAAATAAAATGGAAATTTCTATGAACAAATTAGCTACAGACATTGGCAATCATCAACCTAAGATGCAAATGGCCCAATTACGTTTGTCTTTGGCCGAAAATGGCGTTGTTTTCAGCTATTGACAATTGTCGAAATGTATAGTGCTATTCGAATAACTTGAATTCAAGACTGCCTCGAAAATAATTCATTAATTTCATTTCGCCTCTCCAAATCCATTAGTCGTAAATAAACTCGCGTAAAATTTATTTCGTGAGATAAGCCAGCATCTTAGACGAAATGGGCATTAGAACTTTGAATGGTTACCGTCTCTAACAGCTGTATGTTGCACTTAGAAACTTTATAACTTAGAAAGGCCCTTCGGACCAATTACCTTATCTTTGCCTGGAAATAGCGTTTGTTCTTGCTTGTGGGATATCTCCATTTCGAAATTACTTCAAACTCAGTTTTTGTCAAAGCGAGCATTTTGGAGAAACCTATCAGTAAAAGAGGAAAAACTAATGTTACTGGTGACGAAAAAGCAATGGCAAAACGTTGCATAAATGTTAAAGAGTCCGTTATATCTGCAGCACTGCCCCTCTAGTTTACCGTCTCAAACAATCTCCCAACAACTCCATGCATTTTCTCTACTTCATGACCAACTTCTTGTGTCGCAGCAATCGAGTGCCCCGACGGCTGGTTCCACTGCACCAACGGCAACTGCATCGTGATGCGGTGGCGCTGCGACGGGGCGAACGACTGCGGCGACCGCTCTGACGAGGTCAACTGTCCGGACATCTCGGGGCCCTGCAAGTCCAGGGAGTACCGCTGTCACGACAACAGCAAGTGCATCGCCATGGAATGGGTGTGCGACGGCAACTCCGACTGCAGGGATGGCTCCGACGAGGCCCCCAGCTGCACCCGCAAAGGTGAGCGGCTCCTCTTCCTGCTCCCCTGACCATGTCCAACACCCTTCCTCACCACCATCCATCCTCTTTCTCTCCTCCATCAGCGCCCTGCAACGGCTTCACGTGCACCGGGGCGCACCCCGAGTGCCTCCCGGCCCGCTGGCACTGCGACGGCTCCATCGACTGCGACGACGGATCGGACGAGCTGGGCTGCGTCGGCCCCAAGAACGCCTCCTGTCTGGAGACCGACCTGAAGTTCTGGTGCGCCGACCGGGCCCTCTGCCTGGACCGCGAGCTGGTGTGCAACGGCGTCAAGAACTGCGACGACGGCAGCGACGAGGGAGGCCAGTGCGGTAAGTGACATATGACCTAGTCCATGGTGAGGAAAGTTTGACTTTGGAAGTGCCATGAATCCTGGACGACCTGGCAGATTCCATAAACTGTGACGTGGATCTGGAACGAGTCTTGCCAGGGCTTTACAAATTTCGCCAACCTAGCATGACTGCCTCAGGTTCTGGTAGCTTCCTACAAGCAATGCCATAAGTATTGCCGAATCTTGAAGGTTCTGGAAGGCATCCGAACTGCAGAATTTAAAAAACTGTTGCTAGCTTTGGCAGTTCTACAGACCTTGAAGGAATTTTTGCCAGATCTGGGCAGCTTTGAAGTTCTTGAAGGAATCTTTTGCCATGATCTGGCAAGATTCGACCAATCTGAAAATTGCAAGGTTCTGGCAGACATCCGATGAGCAGTACCACGAATCGTACAGCTGTCATCGAGCTCTTGCTAGGTCTCGGTAACAGCTTCTGGCAAAACCTTGCGTGCAAGACTTTAAATTGTTGCACAACTGCAAAACATCAATGTTAACATAGGACCATTAGCGCACCTGTTCGGATATTACTTGCATCAATAAATTCACTAAATTAAATACATTTCTCAAAGCATCTGCTAAACCGTTTCGATATTTGCTTTCCTGCAACGTTCAAAAACTGAACTCTACCAATTCGATTCAATGCAAGATGTCGTTGGACAGACATCAAATTCCAGTAGTCTGTTGCGACTAATTTTCAAAAATTGTTAATATCAACCAATTTTCTCGTCCATAATGCAGACACCCATACGTGCAGCCAGGCCGGCTGCAGCCACACCTGCTTCCAGACTCCGTCCAGCGCAGTCTGCTACTGTCCATCCGGGTACACTCTGATGCACAACAAGACCTGCAACGGTACAGATCCTTCGGATTGAGCGCAATTTACCAAATCCTGTAGATACTCGAAATAAACTAGTTTCCGTTTAATCACGTTGTTCGTCGTTTCTTCTTCCCCCAGACATAGACGAGTGCCAGATCCCCGGCTCTTGCAGCCACATCTGCCAGAACAGACAAGGTGCTTTCTCCTGTTCCTGCGAGGCTGGGTACAGGCTCGAAGATGACCAACATTCCTGCAGGGCTGAAGGTTAGCAGTTTGGATTGCACTAGTTGATACTCGCCCGAGTAGGATTATAATGGTCATTGTCCTTGTCCATCAGGTCCTGAGCCCATCCTCATCTACTCTGCCACCCAACAGCTGCACGTAATCAAGCTCCGATCCGGGTTGGCTTACTCCATCCACCACCAGCTGAACCACGCCGTGGGGGTGGACTACGACAGCCAGGAGGACAGGATCTACTGGACGGAGATCGCGCAGGGGTCAGAGGCCATCAAGAGCAGCAAGCTGGACGGCACCGACATCCAGCTCCTCGTCACTGCGGGCATCAACGTCGTCGAAGACGTCGCCATCGACTGGATAGGCCGCAATCTCTACTTCACCGACTCTGGATTCACCAGAATCTGCGTGTGCAAGGCAGATGGACGCTTCTGTCACGTGCTGCTGGACGGCGTCAAGCAGCCCAGGGCCCTCATCCTGGTGCCAGTGCAGGGGTATGTATCGGAGTCCTTGTCCTGAAATTCCCCCAGAAGCAGAGTGTCAAACTTGAAAGATTAGAAGCAAAAAAAAAATGCTGAACTAAGGATTTCAGCAGTTGGTCCCGAGTCCATCAGTGGATCAAGGATTCTGAACTTGTATGTTGCTAGTTCAATTGCTGAAATCTACAAACCGAAAATTGCGCCTGGAGTTGGGTGCAAACAACTTCCAGTTGACAAATTTCCCGACCTAGTTAACTGGAACATTTTGCGCACAATTTTCAAATGACGCTAGCACGTCAGACCATTTTGATTTGAAAATTAGTTGGAAAAACTAAAGCTATTGATCTCACAACAGCACATCCAAATACTATATTTACAAGCAAATTCTGCAGAAAGTTCATCAGTATGATGGATTTTGATAAAATTTGACTTAGCACCTTAGAGTATCCTCCCACCTCCCTCTCCCCTTTGTTATTTTCCCATCACACTATCAGATGACGTCTTATTTGAACGCATTAAACCCATCGGTATTCCCAGTTGACAATAAGCCAAAACCTCCCATCAATACCCCCAGATGCCATGATACTTGAACATCCCATCAATATTTCAAAATATTTACAAATGACATAATACATGTACTTGAACGTCCCATCAATATTTAAAAACGTATTTCCAATGGCATAGTACTAGAACGCCCTATCAACATTCTCAGATGGCATGGTACTTGAACGTCCCATCAATATTTCAAAACATTCCCAATGGAGTAATGCTGGATCGTCTCTGCAACAATTCAAAATGTCATAATACTCGTACGTCCCATCAATGTTTCAAAGCATTCCCAATGATATAATGCTTGAACGCCCCATAACATTCCCAAATCTCCAAGTGACATAACGCACTGACGTCACTTCAAATGTCTACATTTCTTAACTTTCGTGTCCATCCAGGATCATGTTCTGGACGGACTGGAGTCACAGCGCCGCCATCGAGCGCGCTGGCATGGACGGCAGCCAACGCCTGCCCCTGGTGAGCAGTGACCTGGGCTGGCCCAACGGCCTGGCGCTGGACCACGTGGCCCAGCGACTGTACTGGGTGGACGGCAAGCTGCGCCGGGTCGAGTCCGTGGCTCTGGACGGCAGTGACCGTCAGCTGGTGCTTTC